>NGKF01000030.1:397469-417540 GCA_002162555.1 Monilinia aucupariae | reverse complement strand
GATGTAGGGTTGGTTTGGGTTGGTTTGGAGTAGAGTAGAGTAGAGTAGAGTAGGGTGATCTGGATTCTGGAGGCTTGCGTCCTATTGTTGTACTGTATGTAGGTGGTACTGAGTGGGTGGTGGTGGTGGTGTGGTTGGATGTGCATGGGGTATGGGGTATGGGATGGGATGAGATGGGGTGGGATGGGATGGGACGGGATGAATATTATAGACTATGGATGGATGTATGTATATGTTATTGTAGTAGAGATGTTGGGGAGGTTGTAGATGTATGTAAGATCTTAGGGATAAGTAAACTAAGGTGAGATAAGGTAAGGTTGGTAAGGTTGGCAAAGTATGAGTAAGGCGTGGATTTTCAATTACTCGAGTAGATGGGAATTAGTTGATGCTACTTTACCAAGTAGAGTATCTTACCAAGTAGAGTATCTTACTACGAGTAAGTAGAGTATCTTATGAAGAGAAGTCTGGAAGCCACGATAAGTTAGTTATACTAGTGTATATACTCGAGTAGATAGCGACAGCATGCTAAAGATGAAAATGTAAGATGGAAGCACGCGCTTAAATACTGTAAGTATGACAATAATCCCGCCTGCATAATATGCATGATTAGGTGATGAACGATGAGAAGAAGATTACCCGAGTAGCTGATTCATACAAGGTAGAGAGGAACGAACGATCTTGAATATGGTTGCAGTCCAGTGCATACATACAATGTACATACTGAGTATATTGAAGAAAATATCGCTTGTACTCTCTACTCGAGTACACACAGTAACGTGGTAAGAGATAGATTGAAAGAAGAAGAGTGGATTGGATTGGATGATCATGATCACAAGTAGTCGAGGATGAGTGTCAGATAGATGTGCATGGGGTTCTGTGGACTCTTTTGTGGGCACGTCTAGCGACTATCTATCTGATTGTCCTGAAATCAATAACCTACACCCACGGAAATAACCCGGTGCCGCCGGAAGCGCGACCAAAAAAGGAAAGGAAGGAAAGGAGAGGAGAGGAGAGGAGAGGGGAGCATACTCGTTTCTTCTCATTTCGTGGGAATCACTGATGCCTGGCAGAGTCGAGGCTACACATAACGATACATACACAAGGGAAGGGAAGGGAAGGGAGGAGAAGAGAAGAGAACAGCAGAGAAGAGGAGAAGAGAAGAGAACAGCAGAGAAGAGGAGAAGAGAAGAGAACAGCAGAGAAGAGGCGAAGAGAGATGAAAAGAGGTTATCGCCGTAAGGTTAGCTAGCGATGGAAAGTAAGAATTAGATTGGAAGTTCGGAGAAGGGGCGTTTGGAGGAGCTAGGGCTTAGAAATGCGATGACTACTACTACGAAGGAGGCATCAGAAACGACCGGCTGCCGGGGTTGGTCGGAGGAGAGACGCTTATGGTAAGGCTGGATATGTATGAGGACATTCGGTAGTTTGAGGTGGCGAGATGCGATGCTGAAACATGGGGTGCGATCTACAGTGTAACATGGTAATGTCACGTGAGTCACGATATCTCATTGCCTGCAAGCCATCGATGTTATCGAATCAATCCATATGCGATGATGAGATCCAAGTATCGTCCTCACCATGATTCTACCCTCCATCCAAGTGGTCCGGTCTTCGTCTGATCACGTGATTGCCCTCCAAATATACCCGCTCACCTAACCCACGCCTCCCCCACTCCTGTGTAACTTAGGCCTGCACAAACAAAAACAGATCCAGTCACCAAGCACCAAGCACCAACCAGCCATGTCTCACCTATCTTACCGGCACGTCCAACCATTCATTCCGATAATCCCCATCGTATGATCGTAATCTTTGTGCGTTGTGCGCTTTGGAGCTGTGCTGTGTGCTATGCTCTGGAGTTGTGCTGCTGCTGCTGCTGCTCCTGCTGCTGAACTTGGCTTTGGAGTGTGATGCGGTGTGTGATGCAGAGCTTAGGTGGTGTTTTGTGTGCGTACTAATAAAGAAGGGGTTTCTCTTTTTCATGGAGGAGGCTATTGATTAGGTGGATGGGCCGGGGGGTGGTTATACTTGTGTCTGGTGGGTAAGGGGAGGTGGTAGGACGCAATTCATTAGATGAGAATTTTGGATGGAGATGAAGATTGAGATTGACATTGCTGTGCAGTTTGAGGGGGTGCGTTGGAAAGGGAAGGGGATGGGCTGTAACTCGTAAGATGGGGCCAAAGATGAGGGGAGATGCGTACGAAGTTCGAAGCACAGGATACGATAACCGAGTCAAGAAAAGCGGAAAACAACTCAGTGGTGAGGGAGCCAAGGCTGGATGGCTTGCTATGCTTGCTTGTCATGTTTGTACGGACGGAGTTTGAGCCACTCTCGTGTCACCAAAGCCACTCTTCGTTATACACGTAAACGAGTTGAAGAGATGATTGGGGGCCAAGTGGCATGTGACGATTAAGATTGTTTTTGTACAGTGTAGGTTGTGATATCAGCAGTACCTAGTATCGAAAGAGGGGAAACCGATTCTCAAGGGATTATTAAGGGATTCATGGGAAACGGGGATCTTGCAAGGGTTGTTTTGCGTTGTCGGTATGGTTGAATGGAATTGAATCGGTGGTGACTGCGGGGATGGATTGGAAAATGCAGGACTGGAGTTGGTCTTGCTTGCTTGCATAGCATGGCATCGCATGGCATGGCATGGCATGGCATGATATTACCTGACATATAGTAAGTAGGTGGCGTGGCGAATGACAATGGTTGAAAGGAAAGGAAAGGGACGGCGAGGGTTTGAAGATGTTTATTTGGTTCGCTGTGGATGAGGATAACAAGAAGATATACTTGAGAGACGGTAAGAATGGAAAGGGAAAGGGTGGTAACGAAGTACGTGAGATGAGTAGATATATAGCATGTTTGTGACTTGGGCTGAGACTGAGTATCTGTATGTATGCAATGGAATGTAAGAGATGCATATGCGTCGGGTTTGTGCAGGGGAAGGGAGGACTATAGTGTACATTAAGAATGCGTGAGGCGATTGAGAATTGTGATTGATTATTGATGAAGGGGTACGATACGCGGAAGGGAAGAGAAGAGGATGGGATGGATGGAAAAGAAGATGAGCGAGGAGAGGAGAGGAGAGGAGAGGAGAGGAGAGGAGAGGAGAGAAGATCAGAGAAGAGCAAAGCAAAGCAAAGCAGAACAGAGCAGAGCAGAGCAGAAAAAGAAAAGAAAAGAAAGGTTAAGTAATCTACCTTCCTTACTCGAATGCTCCAATAAGTATATTTACCATTTTACACCTGAACAGATGCGTTGTCAAGAAACTCAAATGGATAGTAATAAATAACAAGGCGAACAGTGGGTACGGGACCTCAATACTTTGTATTCACATACTCTATGAGCAATCAAGCTTCGGTTCCATATTAAATTTTACGTCCCATATGATGCGGGGGAGAAAAAGAAGGTGATGATGTTCAAGACTTCAAGCCAGTCAGCTAGCTAGGTTGTGGTTGATCAACGCGAAGGATAGAAGGGATGAAGATGTATAAAGAGAGAGAGAGAGAGAGAGAGATAGATATATATATATATCCATTTGAATCATTGGTTTAGACGAGTGATTAGACGATCATTGATTGATACGAGCAGAATAGAAAGATGCTCCGTCCGTGTATATATATATATATGTACTAGTTAGTACCTTCCGGAAGAATAAGAAGAGAATAATGCCGATGGGAGGCTGCCCGCACGGCTGCACTGCGGTTGACGGCTGTCAGATACTGTATCTCCTCGCAATGGCTTACGAGGTAATTGAGATCACCAGTGGATGGCGAGCGCAAATGGACCGAGAAGGGAAATAGGGGGAATGTGATCGTTTCGCGGTTAGTGGCTGTGGGTATCCGAAGGGGTTTGGATGATTAAGGTTTACCTCAGTTATCTATTAGAGGATTGATCTAGTGCTTGAATAGAGTCTTCGAATTGATTTTCTTTCTCTCTCTCTTTCCTTTAATTAACGTTGGGATTGGTCAATTGGATGGTGCCTTGACGTATTTAACGTAAGCACTCTGAATTATTTCCACCAACATGGTATCTTTTAATCTATGTTGGATCTTTGTTTGGGTAATTATAGTTCTGCTTAAACATGGAAAGCAAACGTACTCATTAATATATTTTTTCTTCGTCAGATGCAGCAGAGCCAACCCACGGAGGAAATGTTCACCGTTCATGATACCTCACCAGGATTTGTAACGATGGTGTGCATATAATATGTATTGAGGCACACTTGGGAGATTTCTGGGTGAGGGATGGCACTGGATGCACGAGATCCTGGTCCCATACCGAGTTTGTTGTAAGGTTATTGTTTGAGCATGAATTAAATTATGAATGCTTTCGATGCAGCGGGGCAGCACACACACACCCTCTCTCGCCGGTCTCATAGCATCTGCCAGATGGGTGAACATGGGCTTAATTAATTCCGAGAGGGTTGATGGAGGCTGTGATACATACAGAGTACACCATATCTTACCTATCGTGCGCATCTACCACATCAATGCATGACCTAATTTTGGTGGATGATGGCTAAGAGTCAAGACCGCCGCATCGCCCCTCATACATGATGAGGACAGGACTCGAGTGTGAACAGATACGCGTAGAGCAGATGGACAACAAGTTCCTTCTTTTCATCTTCTAAAGCACCAGCCAGACGGAGATCCCTCCAGAGCCCCTCCCGAGTCCTCACTCACCACATCCAGATGTTTAACCGACGTATGGCTAGGGAGGTAGGTGGGTGCATGAGATAGGCACTCGACGAATATCACGACTTCTTTCCTAATATTAGATATCCAGCAATAATGGCTGGAATTTCCGTTGCCTCGGCGGCTGGTGGAACCTTCCCCATCAATCCATCAATCCATCCATTGAGTGCTAAGCATTGAGGAATTAACAACCGAACCGGCTGAAGAATGACCTACCCAGCACAATAATCCCCCTAACGACCCCCTGACACCACACAAAGCCTGTGCAGTGAGCACTGTCATCCATTTCGCGACCCCATTTCCGAATGCAACTGTAACCACCCATCCACAGTAGTGCACACCATCTCAACTGGCGAAACTGGCTTGCACTGGGCACCCACACACCCACACACCCACACCTTGCTCTCTGCTCTTTGGTCGATTGCACGCCTCCCTCCACCACGCCGAGCGACAAGGGAAGGGAACACACGCAACCCCCCACAATGTCCCCAAGCGAATTACCCACGAATCTCCCTTGAGGGTTGAGACAATCAATGGATGGCTGGCTATTGAGGAATGAGCAGGGCCCTTGAGATCGGTCGGTCGGTCAGTTTGCTTGCTTGCTCGCTCGCTCGCTCGCTCGGTCAGGGCAGAGGCAGAGGATTAAAATTGTCCCGTCCCCAAAGGGGCTAAGGTTGAGACTAGCGTGGGCGCATTTCCACTCGGAATATTTCAATTGGATCATTCCTTCCTTTTCCTTTGGCTGGCTTGGCGAAAAGCTAACATTCGGCGGCTGCACGAAAAAGCGGAGAAGATCACTTTTTGATATAGGGCAACCGATTAGCTGTTATCTAATACTTTTAAATTTGATCGGAGTTTTCAATGGCTGATGGATACTTCTTCTTTAGTTCTTCGGTCATTGGGGTAACTTCCTCATAGAGTTTAAGACTTACGAATTCTAATTCTCGCGCGCATAGTGCTCCGTAGTATCCAGCTCTGGCGGCCAGTGCAAGGGCGTGATTCGAACGGTTGGGCCAGCAGCAGCGACGCAAGGTCACATGTTTCGAGCCCTGTGTGGGAAGATGCTCGCGGCGGACGCTTTCGCTTAGGTCTGGTCTCCTGCCCCCTGCGTGACAGAGGCTTTCCCCAATGGGGTACTAACTGACGAGGGGCCGCATACGCATCGGGTTAGTCCCAGAGGCACGCTGATCCTTTTTCAAAGCGAACACATTAGACAAAAGGCTAATCCCGCAGTTTTTTCGTATAGAGTAATATGTGTAAAGTAGTCCCCTTATCAGTTTAGCTCCGTCAGCCGTCTCCAAACGTTTTTAGGTTCGCTTGATATCATCTCGTGAAATCTTGTTATCCCTGTACGTGCAGCTTAAGTGGAACTATAAGTATTTTAGGCTTAGCGCTGGGTTAGGGTTGCTTAGCGTGAAATCAGGTTGTGTCCGTCATCTCAAATGTAGAAGAATCTTTCGTTTTCAACTGAGCCAAAGTGGAAACGAAGAGACACAACACGACTCTTGCTGACGACAACAACCATCAAAATACATCTTCGAACTTACTGAATTGGGATTTTGGAACCTGCTCACATAGATAGCTTCGAATTAGCTTTGCCTTCAGATTCACTACAGCTTGAAACGGCCATTATTGGGCCCTGGTACGCCACATTCGTCGTCGTCGTCAATCGGAGCTTTTCGGTCGCATTCCCTTCGACCACCACTTCACCTCCTCCCACTTCGGCATAGGGAGTTCCAGACCAGAGACTCCATCTCTGTTCGAGAACAATTGTCGTTATTGATTTTGAGGAAGAGATACCACTTGCCAAGCCATTTTTATTGAAGTGGTTGGGCGCGTAATCGCCAGCACACATTCTCGACACACACCTCTATCTGCGATCGCATGCTATAATTACTGATGGCGGCGCATCATCCATCACCCCCAGGGGGTATGCAGCTACACCATGCTGCTCACAATGGTCCTGCTCCACCTGGGATGCCTCAACAGCAGCCAAACTGGCAGGCTCCTGCACCATCGTCAATGCAACAGCTTACTGCCATGAATGAATCGGTATGGCTTCAGATTGGTAAGGTTCCTTCCTCTTATACCTTGGCACCCACCGCTAACGAATGTAATAGGAAGTCTATCAGAGCTTCTAGGCAATTTAGATGAGGCTATGGCCGCATATGAACATGTACTTCGCACCAATCCGAGGTCTATACCAGCGATGAGTGCCATCAGTTCCATACTGCGCGCGCAAGAACAATTCCCTAAAGCCGTCGAATATTTACAAAATATCCTCAAGTTTGACCAGAACAATGGAGATGTCTGGGGTAGTCTTGGTAAGTAAACTAACTCTTTGGTGCCGCGCAATGGATGACCTCTTAAGAGTCTAACATGGCTTAGGGCACTGTTTTCTCATGATGGATGATTTGCAACAAGCATACTCGGCATATCAGCAAGCTCTCTATCATCTCCGAGATCCTAAGGTTAGTGAATTATTGCGTCACTTTCGTCTCAAAATCTAACTATTCACCTCAGGAGCCAAAACTCTGGTATGGTATCGGAATACTATATGATAGATATGGTTCTCTTGAACACGCCGAGGAGGCCTTTTCGCAGGTCATGAGAATGCAGCCAGATTTTGAAAAGGCCAACGAAATTTATTTCCGCCTGGGTATAATTTACAAACAGCAGCAAAAATACCAACAGAGTTTGGAAGTAAGTCATCTGATCAAATGCTTGTGACATGTGTTCCTAACTGCTTGTAGTGTTTCCGATACATTGTCACGGTACCACCAACTCCGTTGACGGAAGAGGATATCTGGTTCCAAATTGGACATGTTCATGAGCAGCAAAAAGATGTAAGTTTAAAAGTTGGGCATGCGATTGGGTTATTCTGACAGGTTGGTGGTAGTACGATAATGCCAAACATGCCTACAAGCGTGTTCTCGATCGGGATCCAAAACATGCGAAGGTCCTTCAGCAGCTTGGATGGCTGCATCATCAACAGAGTACAAGTTTCCAGAGTCAAGAGCAGGCCATTGAGTACTTGGAACAATCTGTCGGTTCCGGTAAGACTCGTCAAATATGATCGGTCTCACATTTCACACGCTAACACGTGGCAGATCAAAGTGATGCACAGAGTTGGTACCTTCTTGGTCGGTGCTACATGTCACAACAGAAGTACCCCAAGGCATACGAGGCCTATCAGCAAGCTGTTTATCGAGACGGACGGAATCCGACTTTCTGGTGCTCGATTGGCGTATTGTACTACCAAATTAACCAGTACCGAGATGCGCTTGATGCATATTCCCGCGCGATACGCTTGAACCCGTACATCTCCGAGGTCTGGTACGACTTGGGTACACTGGTAAATTTGCTTCATCTTTATCCGATTGTGTGTGAGACATTATTAACATGTGTATAGTATGAATCATGCAACAACCAAATCAACGACGCTCTGGATGCTTATCAACGTGCTGCTGAGCTGGACCCTAACAATGTTCATATTAAAGCTCGTTTACAACTACTACGAAGTGGGCAGGCCAATGGCATGTCAGGCCAAGCAGCTGCTCCCTTACCACAAGATGTGCATCCTCAAGCTTATCAAGCATCTGGTGCTGTTGGCCCTCCTGGACCCCAATGGGGCAATTCTGCTCCTCAGGCACAAGCTCAAGGGCCACCTGCAGTCAACGGATGGGGGAGTCGCCTTGCTGAGATTAACCCTCCTCCTCAACCACCCAATCCATATGAACAACGCGCAACTGATCGCGGTCCAATCCCACCAGCTCCACGCGTGCCAAGCCCCAGACAAGAACAACAAATGAGGCCATACCCTGGCGCCGATGCTCGTCAGCCACTTCCACCTCGCCCTCGCTCTCCCCCACGAGCTCCCATGGAGATGAGAGAACCTAGAGATCCCAGAGACCCTAGAGACGTTAGGGACCCAAGAGATCCAAGAGACCTAAGAGACCCTAGAGATCCTAGAGAACCCCGAGACCCAAGAGAACCCAGAGACCCTAGAGACCCTAGAGACCCAAGAGAAGTTAGAGACCCAAGAGATCCAAGGGAATTCAAAGATCCTCGTGCGGATCCTCGTGCAGACCTTCGTGCAGACCCTCGTGCCGACCCTCGTGCCGCGGACCCTCAACCGAGAGATCCGAGAGATCCCAGAGATCCCAGAGATCCCAGAGATCCTCGTGACCCTCGTGACCCCCGCGATCCCCGCGATCCAAGAGATGCTCGTGACCATCATCCTCTAGGTCCTTATCCGGGGCCCGGAGCTGGAGCAGCATCAGGGGTACAGCCACCTCCTCCACCCCATGCACAACCACAAAGAGTTGCAAACACAAACTACGCTCCCCCACCTCCAGGTCCTCCATCTGCACTACCACCAGCTCAAAATGGAATGAATGGTGCTGGCTCAGGCCCTTTACCCCCTTTCGGTCGTGTTAACAGTCCTCGACCAGAAGTTCGACCAATAATGAGTGCAACTATGGCATCCCCAAAGACCCATTTTCCCAATTCACTACCATATGCTCATCATGGCGATATCGCTGACAGAAGCGGGATTGAAGGAGGTGCTCCGCCCCCAGCTACTGCTCTATCTGCTGCAGAGGTTGCTGCATCTGTCGATCGTGGCGATGTTAGACCGCCTTCTGTAGGCCCAAAGCGAATGCGTGAATGGGAGGATGAACCAGCAGTGAAGAAGCCTGCGTCAGACGAAAATCGTGCTCGACTGGAAGACATGCATCACCGAAGACCTTCTACTCCACCTAGAGATCGGGAACAGTTCCGCAGAAGCTCATCTGAAGCTCGTCGTGCTGAAGATCAAAGAAGGATTGAAGAGCAACGCCTCTCTGAAGAGCAGAGACAAGCAGATAATCAAAGGAGAGTTGAAGACCAACGCCGCGCAGCTGAACAACGCGCAGCAGAACAACGCCGTGCGAACGAGAATTATCATCCCTCGGAAGCTGCGCATCACCCACCAACCCATGGTATGCAAGGCCATCTTCCAGCTATGCAACAAGATTCGCGCCCACCACCTCCTCATGCTTACGACGTGGGCCCACCACCCCCTATCCCTCGCCAAGCTACTCCAATCAAGGAGACTCCAATAGATGATCGTGATCGTCAACAGGTACCAGTATCACAACAACCGTCGCTAGTTCAGCGTATGGAGCAACCTCCTCCACCTCCAGTACAACCTGCACCAGTCAGTGAACCTGAACGTGCAGCACGAAAAATGGATGTAGATGAGAATTATGATGATGAAGGAGAGGAGGATAAAAAGGGAGGGATTATTTCAGCACAACCTTCAGGCCCTCCATCTGTGAGTGGGGATCCAAAAACCAACAGCCCAACAGCGGTTAATGGACATTCAACAAATGGATTACCTAATGGACAGCCAAAGGTTGAGGCAAGCATTTAGGGAAAATTCGAAATCCTGCCGAGATGTTTCATAAGTATTTAATGCTGGAAAAGTAATGAGGATAGGCCAATTACATGGATTTCTTTTCTTGTTCTGTGTTTTTCTCACTGGGGTTTGAGGGAGATATAAGATGTTTGGGGGATGGAGCAGGGCGGATAGCTCAGGGAACTCGTTTGTATGAAGGAAAAGAGAACCTCATCTTGGTTGGGTGGGGGGACGGGCATATCATACCAATACTAGGTGATGGGAATTCATCTCTGAATTGTGTGGGTGAGAATAAGGACGGAGAGCTGCGTATGGGTGATTGTTCCCGGATCCTGGTGGTTGCTTTCTAGTTTTCTATTTTGTTTTGCTCGCATGTGTGTACGCATGTATGTATGTACAGTGATTGGGAGATATGCGTGCGTGCATGCATCCATCCATTGCATGATTTCAATGGAAGTAACTTGAACTCCTGAACTCTTGAACTCTTGGTTTGAGATTTTAATTTGGTTTGTTGCGTTTTGGTAAATGTGAATGTGCTACGGCTTCAAGGAGTTGGGCTTTGAGTTTCTGCGACATGATTATCGGTTGGTTGGGTCACTTGGGTAGGTGCTAGTGGGATGCTATGCGGGTCTCGTCCAAGACGTGAGAGGTATGGGTATGAGTGATTTGTGCGAGAAGACTGATACACTCGTTCACCCATTCTTTCAAAGAATCGTTGTTGATGCAACAAGTTATCCATTCCCCGCCATCTCTTCTGTCGCCGTCAACTTGAGATTTCTTCATTTGACATCCCGAGAACCGCCGATTTTCCACCATGTCTTGACGATTAAGTAAGCTCAAGCAATAAGCGTGGTGGCGCCTTGCAATAGTTGATCCGGTGGGTTTGTTTGGCTCGTGTATTCGAGGTCTTTTCATCGTCACTTACCTAACTAACTAACTAGAGTAATTGACCTGCAGCGTAACTTTCTGACGTGAGTATTCTTCTTTTCTTCTTGGGGGCGGTGCGGATGAGGGGTTTCTGGGCGCTTTTTTTTCTCCCCTACTCGTACTTGATTATGCTTCGGGAAAATCATCTTGAAATGTTGGATGAGGATCGAATATGTGCATCTTGCAGGATCGTCGATATTATCAAAGGGGATCTCGAACGAGGTGATCGCGCCGCGATCTCCATGTCTGGCTGCAGCTAACTCGTCTACTATCTTCGTCTATTTCTCCTATCCCCTTTGACGAAATTCCCTCTGCATCTATTGTTGTGGATATGGTGGCCGGGGAAGCGATCGTGAGTCCGATGGGGCTGCAATTTATGGTGGGGAGAATGGGGGGGAGAGAAACAGAGGAATGAATACCTTTGGTGATGAAGACTACGGGTTTGCTATCGAAATGGAACATCCCCATATTGCAATTTAGGATGTGTAAATTTCGCCGTAGTGGATCCTTCGTACTTTTGTGACCCAATGCTGTCTTTACTTTCTTGGTCATTTGCTAGACTATTCATCATTCCTACTTGCTCCTATTTTTGCATCGGCAAAAGGGAATTTGGCAGAGGTTTAATCTTCGAACTCGGGGACTCCTTGGGAATGTACTCGCATACGCGTGTTGAATCACCATGGTAGATATAAACCTTCGTTTTCTCATCCATTCGGCATACACACTGGAGACTTTTTTCCAAAATCCTCCGATTGAACATCAGGAATTCGCCATCGTATCTTTGATCGCACACCAATGAACTGCTCTTCCGGCCCATGCTTTTACGGCTACCGGTAACACATGTACACACACAGCATACCCGGGTACATACCAGTACTCAAGTATGATCGAAAGACGCGACGTTTCCATCAAAATGAGATTTCCAAACCCTTAGGTGAACATAAAAGCCACTTGCCCCGTACCCCTTGATTTTTTCACAATTCATCAGCTAGAGCTTGCCGAGCTGCGAGTATTGTAAGCGAGATGAAGTTCAACCCGGGGACCTCGTACACTAAAAGCCTGAAATCTGCTGGGACTCGTGAGATAGGGCTACTAGCTAGCGTATAGAAACCTCACCTCCTGTATAGATGATTCGACCCATAATTCTCAAAGTGAGCTTTCAACCTCCCCCTTTTAGCCCCTTTCGTGTTCCCAATGGCACTGCCGACAGGGAGAAATTTTGGATGTTTATATCGAACCTGAGCTGGCTTGGAGACAGAAGAGGGGCTAGATTTCTGTTGGTTATTCGTCGCCTTGCTTTCCACGTCGAAAATATCCAAATTGAAACATTGAGAGGTACAGAAATTAGTGTCTGAACCGGAGCACCTAGAGAATGATATTGCAGGACCCTGAGACACATATTAAAGCCACGGATTGTGATTCCGGTTGGCAATAACCGTCTCAAATCTTGAAAACACTGGTGAGGTTGTATTCGTCATGCACATTAGAAATGGGCATTGGGTCTGTCAAAGTCGCACAAGTAGCATGACTCAATTAGCTCTTAAGCGACCCAGGCTGGAAAACTCAGGCGCTTCAATGCCTCCAAAAGATTTCGTCGCGGTTTTCCTCCCCGGGGTATAATTCGGTCGGGACTTGGGTCAATTACTACAATGCTTACGGAGAACACCATGCATTGTTACCCTGGTACTCTATGTAATGACGGGACTCTGATCATTGCGGCTTGTTCAAACTTTCAGGAGTAGGGCCGCGAATGTAGCGTTTTCGCGAGGACACCTACTATTCTAAAGTTGCCATTCACCCAAAAATGTCCTTTTGACCACCCGATACTTATAACTCACAGTTAAAAGCGATCGATAACTCTAGCAGAACTCTGTCTTTGGCAGTGATACAGTAGTTGGATGGTGATGAAGAGACAAGATTTACTATTGAATACTGTTTAATCATCGACCTTTTTGGTTCGCTGGTAGTCCCAGATGTGAAGATTATACACGCCGCGGTTTCTCTGGCGAAATAACTTGCGACAAACCTCGAGGAACAGGTCAAGGAGAGTCAAAGAACTCATTTCAATGAGTTTGAGGTGAGTTTACATTGACTGACGATGGATAAACGATGCCCGCTGGATAACATTCTATAGGTGAACCAATGGGCCGCCGAGTCATTCCGGTCGTCAACATGTACAATGTACCTTACAAATTCATCTTTTGTGATTCAATCACCACTCACGAGATGTTACTCAAGCTCTACGGCATGTATCGAGTAAACTGCACTCAACTAGTACTCACTACAGTCGCTGAGAAGGGTATTGACTTCAAGTTCATTGTGGTCAATCCCATGGCAGCAGCGCAGAAAGAGCCTCCGTACCTTGAGGAGCAACCTTTCGGAAAGGTTCCAGTCCTCGATGGTGATGGATTCCTCATCTATAAGTGCAGAGCGATATGCAAATATCTTGCTCGAAAGTACGCTGATAGAGGCACGAGACTTACCTATTCCTGCTGGGGGAAATCTAAAGATATATGGGCTGTTGAACAAGTAGGTTAATCTGTCGAATAATCTTAAAAAGAGATCTAGCACTCCGCTAGGCAGGTGCAATAAAAACAAGCTTACTTTGATGCTGAAGCCTTTGGTGTCTGTCGTGAACACTTTATCAGCCCGTAAGTTGTCCCCATCCCAATTCTATGCGAAGAACGTGAATACTAATAAACGTGGTCAAAGTAGCTGAAGCGCCACCAGTAAGGAGGCTGTTTGAAAACATTTACAAACACCCGACAAGAATATCGCTGTCTATGATCAGATGCTCTCGAAACAGAAGTATCTTGCGGGAGATGAGTTTACCTTGGCCCATTTTTATCATTTGTCACATGGTACAGATGCGTTGGAATATGGTTTCCAAGATCTACCTGAAAGGTATCCTCATGTGAACAAGTGGGGGGAAGGACTTCAAGCTAGAGACAGATGGGAAGAAGTTGTTGCAAGGACTGCTTAGTCTTTTTATGTGGCTCTGCTGTGATACATGATCGCCAAGGGCCTGACAACTATTTTCATGTATTTCGGCTGTATGCTCTAAGTTGTGCGAAAGGATAACACTGCCTGCCCCCATTGAGATTTCTATCGGCCTCTTCCTCACCCGCCTCCTTCGCTTGTGCCCTTCAATTTTCTATTCCTTTTGATCATTTGCTCTCTGCTATTAACTTTCTTTTGATGTTCGTATCTCTTTCACGATTTTTAAAGTCCGAATTATAAAATAGCCGAGGCTGCTCTTGTCGTTGTTGGTATTGGTGCGCTGGTAATAAGCTTTACTGGCCTCTCAGGGCAGATATTACAAGGCCGTCAATTTGTTTGTGATTGTCTCGATGATATTAAGGAAGCTCCAAAGAAACTGCAGAACATTCTTGACTAACTCACAAGTGTCGAAAGCGGGTTTCGAAACTTCTAATGCAAACTTGAAAGGCTGCAAAGTTTATAGATATCTCTCTGTTAAAAGAGAAAATTCGGCTATCGCTAGAGTACAGTGAATTTACCATCTAAGATCTTGGAGACCTTGACAACAAACACAATCATAACGGGAAGCGAGACGGGTAGAAAGGGTTCAAATTCGCCAAAAAGAAGAACAAGTTCACCAAATATGACAATAGACTCAATTAAGCAGAGATTATTCTCACCGGCGTACAATCGAATTTATCCAAGCATGTTAGATGCTACTTTCTTCAGAGAAGTTATAGTTGCTTCAAACTAGTGCGATCTAAAGGGGACATTCAGCAAGTGGTGCTAGCGGCAGTCTCTGTGCAATGTACATCCAGCATCTCGACAATCGTAATCACACAATCTCCCCATGTTTCGGAGGGCGAGAAAACGCAAAATCGTAGGCAGGCTTATCAAGATATCACGAATTCGGTACATCAAAGTCTCGATGCTAGACTTGAGCCAATTTCGGCGAAAATAGTCAGGAGCTGTGTCGATATGATA
Source organism: Monilinia aucupariae (assembly GCA_002162555.1). Lineage (NCBI taxonomy): Eukaryota > Fungi > Ascomycota > Leotiomycetes > Helotiales > Sclerotiniaceae > Monilinia > Monilinia aucupariae. The sequence goes on along the minus strand of NGKF01000030.1, from coordinate 402,552 downwards.
CGGCTCTGAAAGACTTCATTTCTCATCCTAGCCCCAAGACTGGCCCTCACATCTTGAGTCGTAATTGACCCAGAGATAATGACGAAGTAACTACAAGCAGTGAGTGCGGTGAAAGCTACTCGGGTCGATTCTACCGGCCTAGAGTTATTGGCCTAGTTACCGCGAATAGAGTCATCAGCGCCTGGCTTGCGACGATAGTTGTTTAATCAGCCATAAAAACTTCATAACAAAGGTTTGAAGAGAAGAAGAACATTCTATAATAGCCTCTTATAACCTCTTATAACCTCAAGGACTACTTACAAAATCAATATTTGTCCCAATCATCTTATCCAAGCACGATATCTTATGTTCATAGAACAAGAAGGGATGGGGTCGACATTTACATGTTCTGATACGAGCCTAAGGCGTTACAACAATGATTCATGGGATGCTCCAACTGCCAGGGCTTGAGGAAAAGGCGATTGATCCATGGTGTGCAAATTATCTGGGGAGAAAAAAGCGACGACTTACGATATGCCCCTATGTCAAGCGAGCACGGTGCCAGGTCCACGTTAATCTTTAAAGTTTGGGGAGCTCACTGTTTTACCATCAAAACAATCAAAATCGGCCTTCTCTACGATCACTGCACTATATCCAATACACTCACACGCCTAACTAGCCTTTTCAAAGTTATGAAGTACTTGGTAGGACAAGAAATAGACCCAGGTGATTCTACGCCACTTCATGGGAATTAGGTGCTACTGTTATTCTGGCGATTCGTAAACGTGCTGTTTAGATGTCGTCTCTTCTTTGGTCCTCATCTTGAACAACTGATCGGGCTCATCCACCAGATCCTAGGTAAATCCCCAATGAGGAAATTCCAGATATCGCCAGTAGCTGGCAAAAGTATCACCGGAACAAGGATGAATTTGGAAATGAAAAGGAGAAACCGTTTCACGGTTACATGGCGGACGGAAGATGGAAGATGATTATATTTTTGTCTCTTCTCTCCCACAGGAGGCTCAGGCCATCTTACGCAAAGATCTTGACCTCTTCCACCAATCCAAAGCACGCGACCTCACAATGTAGATGACATTATATAATTAGCACCGAACAATGATGGAAACAAAACTTCGATAATCGACGTTATGCAAACGCATAACAACTTCTCATCTGGTGTCTTATGAGCAAATTATATAGTACCTCATCGTCGATACCAATATCTACGAGTATATTTACAACCTCTCAGCTGCTTTTCCTGACAAGAAGCTTTCATTCTTTTACTTCGACTTGACGCCTGAACTATCCTATCTAACACATCTGAAACAATAATCTCAATCTAATCAATTCACTTCTCATCTAATTAACATGGAACCACAACGCTCATTTTCACCCCCTTCATTCGCCTAAAAAAAACTTCGAATTTCTATTCCTTTCTCTTTTTAATATGAATTAAAATAAGGGGACAGCTGTTACATACGACCATAGACTGAAGAGAATTGGGCATCCCGTCCGCTCTGCCATACACAAGCTTCAGATCGGTGGATTAGTAGTTGGGTGGGTGACCACCAGCGAATCCCCACTGTTGTATGTCTCTTTTGCCTTTGGTCAATTTTTTGAGGGCCGGGGAATCTTCGGGTGCTGTACTCGATGGCGTCGGTCTTTTGCTCTGGTGCTCTTATGAATGATGATGATGCATACATAACATCTTTTCTATTTTTGCGGTTCGTATATTTCACTGATATGGCGATATGTTATGCATTTGGGGATGGGAATGTGGATGCGGATGCGGATTGGGGGTGATGTCGATCGAATCAAGTGGCACGGCACTACAATAACTAGAAAGCCCCCAATCAAATTTCTGTAGTGTCGAATCTGAGCTCGTTATTCTTTTGCATCGTCAACAGGGGTAGTTTGGGATGTATATTTGCCAAGAACCAAATAACACAAGGTCTTGACCCTATTTCCGTGAGTAGCGAGCTCAGTCGCTTCATCTAGGAGTGATACTTCGGAGCATCGTGTCGACTTCCTGGGTAAAGTTGGCCCCCACTGCTCTTCTCGGATCTATTACAATGTGGCGGAAAAACAAAAGTCATCCTTATAATGTTGATCCTGTTCAGGACTACGGGTATGCTCGCGGGTGTCTCGGTGGTAGATAATTTGTTTGCGACGAGCAGCGAGCTCGATTGGTAGGCTGCTGCGGATCCCCATCGTAATGTTGTATGCATGATGTGTGATGTGATGTCTTCCCGGTTCTTGGCATAATCGAGAGCTACACTTGGTGCTCATGCGAGTTCAATACTTGATGGCTTCGGTGAAGGTAGGTTGTAATCTTGTAACAAAACTATCGCATCTGGTTTGGGAATGTGTTCTGTTTCCAGCTGTGTTGTTTAGTTTTTAAAATCACTTGAGGGTGTTGCTACAGAAGTTGAAGTTGAACTCGACGGTGAGGAGAATTCTTAGAGACTTAGGGTAAATATCCAGATCATCATGTTCTTATACTTTGCTATGTATTGTGTATTATCCGTTTCTATTGTAATTTTGATATATTAGCTGTACCTTTCTCTTCCCTCTGCGCATATCGGAATATTCTCTATGGGGAATTATAGTATCTGAATAAGAGAGACGCTTTCATATTCTCTTTACACACAAGATCGAAGAGTTTTCACAGCCCGATTGTGAGATGCGAGATTCTCGATCTGCTGATTTGACAGAAAGGGCGAGAGATTAGTATGAGGATGGGAATAAAGAATTCTTGGTTTAGAGCTGCGACGATGTTTTATTTTTGATTTGGAAAGAAAATCTTTGATGAACGGGATGCCTTTCATTGCTTGGTTATTGTGCCATGGATCGTTGTTGCTCGCTTACTTGATTACTCGTGAAAGGGCGCGGTTAAGGGGATCGAGGTAAAATTTATATAATCAAGACGAGATATTAGATGAAACGAACCAAAACAACAAGATGAGAGAAACCAAAAAAAAGGGGGTTAATAATCTTAAACTAAGAGATATTGAAATGAGAAGAAAAAAATCAAATAAGATGAAACGAGAAAGAAATGTACGATAGAAGAGTATTTACCTATCTGCATAAGATGACAAATATGAAAAGAGTAAGATGGGTATTGGAACAAAAAGATCACCTGGTGAATCTCACACTATATATAGTCCTCAAGAGACAGACCCTAGACTGCAACGCAAAGCGACTCATCGACAACCTCAAGTTCTCTTACATCATCTCCCTCTTGATGAAAAATTGTACAACTTCGCTTCTCAGTTGAAGAATCTACATCTCGTGTGGAAATATGAGTGATCCGCCTAGTGTAATATGGTACCAGTGCAAGATCGGGTGGTTGTTGTGCTGTATATGATTTGTGGTGAATGCATTTGGCGATTAGTTATTCTTATTTTGAGGGATCACCAGATTTAGACGAGGTTAGATGATGAGGATATCTGTTCTTGTCGTGATGCTTGTAATGCGCTTTATCGAGGAGTAATGATTCTCATCTTATATATTTTGTTGTACTCGTAGATTGTGAGTGTGAAAGAGGAAATGAGAGGAGGTGTGAAGTGAAGTACTCGGGTAAAATAAAGTGATGGGAAATGTATATATAAATAATCAAGTAGTAGTTTTCTAAATACACTCGAGTAGATCATATGTATTAGTCGAGTATATACCGATAGAAGGATTTAGATCTAGAGTAGAGAGTAAAACAGTAGAAAAAGCGCATGTTTAGACGAATAGATGCAATGAGAGATCTGGGATGGAAATATGAGAATGAAATCTAACTACTCGAGTACAATACGATCAAATGACAATTGAAAGAAGTGAGAAATGAGGATTAGAAATAATGCATATTGGAAATTGGATGGTCATCTGAATAGATATACTTACTTGACTTCTTCTATTCATCAAGTTTAGATCATCTAATTAAATGAGGTATACTCGTATTCGTAAGGGTAGGATAGAAAATACAATCTTTTAGATATAAGAAGACTAATTACTCGTCGATTAAATCGAATTAGTTAAAGTACTCTCTAGAAGATTCAGAAATGGGGGTTTATGGAAATGAGAGAGGTTGAGAGAGGTTGAGAGAGGTTGAGAGAGGTTGAGAGATACTTGTCATAGGATAGCTATGTACTGGAACGCCGATTGTATGAGTGGTGGGGTGATGAGGTTTTGTAATTCGTAAGGACAAGGAGAGTGAATTGATGGGGAGTACGATGGATGACTGCTAGCTGTATATTTTTGATGAATTGATGGGGTTTCGGGGTTTTGGGGGTTTGAATTACTGGATTCTTGGGGTTTATAGAGGGGTTGAAGGATTGGGGAGTTACTGTGAGAGAGATAGAGATAGAGGTTGGAAGGAGATGAAATGCGAGGAAAGGCTGGAGGAGGGGACTTGAGAGGTATTTTGTGATGCGGTATACTGTGATTATAGACAATTACCTAATATGAACGAGAAGAACGAGAGAGGTGAATTCAAGTATAAAAAAAGGATAAGAACCACTAGCGAGAGAAGAGATGCATTGAAAAAAAAACTATACTGTATTCTATATTCTATATTCTATCTGCGTACCCAAAATTACCCAACCAACTCATTCTCAAACATTTTCGGAATTAAGAATGGAAAACAAGATGTATGAAGAATGGATATCAAAAGAATCAAAAACAAGCAAGAGAAAAGAGAAAACGGAAAAGAAAACACGATTAAAGAACATGACAGAAATGCAATAACCAAAAAACCGAAAACCCTCATTCGCGTACTCGTGCTCGTGACTTTGACCATGATCATGAACTTGAACTTGAACTTGAACTTGAAAATTGTAGTCTCATACACTTGAAAGCCCAATAGAGAAAAGGAAAAGGAAAAGGAAAAGAAAAAGACTCGTGATCATAAACATAAACATGAACATAGACATAAACGTAAACATAAACATGAAATCAGAAAACTCATAACCATCAAAACATCAACCATAAAAATCCAAGACCTCATAAAGCCCACCCCATCCAAGGAAAACACAGCCCCTTTTTAAAAGATCCTCGCGCTCGTCCGCCTCGAGAACCTAACCTTCTTGACCTTCTTCTTCTTGTCCTTACTCCCCCC
>NGKF01000030.1:351730-368554 GCA_002162555.1 Monilinia aucupariae | reverse complement strand
CCCTCCACTCCACTCGTAATTTATATCCATCCATACACCCATCCATTCATCCCAATTGACGCATGTCCGTGAACTCTTATAGCATACCCTCCACTTTTCCAGCCAAGCCAAGCCCCTTTCCCCCTTGTCTACCAATGCCTACCCTTCATTTTCCACCCTCGAACATCGGACCCTGGTGTCAATGTGTAACGCTAAGACCACCCTCATGTTTATTCGTCCCCATCTTGATCCATCGGTCATTCTACTGGACTGTGCTACTACCATTCATATTTCCCTTGAGTCTTAGGAAATCCTTAGCATTGCGATTATTATTTGTTATATTAACATCTACTCGGTACATCTGTATCTACATCTACATCTACTTCTCCATCTACTTCTACATCTACATCTATCTACATCTACATCTACACCTACTTCTACTCGTACCAAAACCCCCTTCTTTAAGTTCTTGATCTTGTCTCGTTCCATCAATATAGTATCTCCTTCTGCAAATATTTCACCCAATTTACCCTCTCTATCCTTCTCGAGAGAATTCGAGAAAAGTCCACATTTGGGAATACCTTCAACGGAGATTTCCATTTGCCAATTCCATCTTGATCTGAATTTCGTCATCTTGCCCCCAAAGAGAAAGGACCAAGAGAGCAAGGCGCAGAGGACCAATCATTCGTTCATTCATTCATTGGTTGATCTCTACTGTCACACACACATTGAAAACGTACAAGCATTTTCATCTCTCTTTTTCATCTTCTTATTCTCCTCTCCTGTGCGCTTCGTTCTTTGAACTTTTTCTCGCGTGTTCACCAAAGACAGCTTTCCCCGCATCTCAAGGTTGCGCCTCACTCACTCGCCCATTCTTCGATCCCTCGAAACGGAACCGTCTCACCTACTTCCTCCATCTCCCATTTATTAACCTCACACGTACAATCACAATTACAAATACCTCGCCGCAGAAGATCTTTCTCCTCCTCCAAACACTCTGGTCGGAACTTTACCTCGCCACCTTCTTTCAAATAAGCATACACACATACACATACACATACATACATACTAGAAACTACATATTATCTTGACGAGAGAAACATCCTTTCTTCAAGCCTCCAAAAGATATATATTCTCCCACTCTCCCCCTCCAAAGAGATATCACCCATCCATTCAGCCATCCTTCAATTTTCGATAACTCGAGGAGAGAAAGTTTTGGCCCTTCCGCCGTTATCCTTTCCACGACAATGGGCTACGCATAGTCCGGGCGACACAAAGCCTTCACACGAATTCGAAATTCCGAACGTATGCGCAGAAGCTTCGACCTTCTGATTGTTTCAACAACGGCTGGTTCGAGCGATTATTGAGAAATAGATGGTCCTTGGGTTTGATTTCATCATAAATTGAGTAAAAGAGAGTGGCATTAGAAGAGTTTCATCATTTCATGCGGTAACCGCGATTAAAGCAGGTAGGTCATCTCTCTGCCAATCCTTCCATCCTAAACCTCAGCCTTGATGAGGTTCTATGTGGGAATGTTCGTTTGTGGCCACTCCTGAGCTCTGAAGCTGATTTGTAAATCGACTAGATAAACAGATAATAATTGTATTTGGAGAATTGGGTCTCTTGGGTTGGATTGATCTCACATCCGGTGAGTTTATACTTTTTCCTACCGTCGTCCCGTCAAATAGAGAAAGTATCCGACCGGGTACTTCCTTCTTCCGAATGGTCAGATGAAAGCGCGAATTCGACGAGAACAATTGTTCGGGATTGGCGCACCCCAGCAACAACATACGGAATTATCATTCCTTGAAGCCTTTGATGACCTGGGTTCATGGGGCACTTGCTCAAGACTTCGAACCATCATGGCGACTTCTTTGGGGTATTTTTGAGATCTAAGAATATCGTCATATATATCTCGGTCGAATGAGGCACCTGCCTATACATCTGTAGCATCATCTAATTCACTTGCCGGCTTTGGGCAAAACCGAATTCCGAAAGGCAATATACGGCTCAGATCAGATGAAGCTCGGTCTCGTGGTTTCTGAACTCCTCGCCCCATTTCGCTGCCAAGTCTTGGAAACATTTCTGGTTCTTCTCGACTGCTGCGCACTTTCACAATCTCAGACACCTTGATGCTCTCTTTCTTTTTCAGTTCTGTTCTTCTTATTTACTGACATAGACATTGCGCAGTGTTAGGAGTTCGCTTCTTGTGCGCCAGTACTGAAACTCATTCCGCTTTCTGCCTCTGCGGGGCACACCAGAATTCACTCCCCATTCGCATCTAAACTTGGGCCTCTTTCAGCCCTTACACTTAGATATTCACACCTCATCTTACTGCCAGAACCTCTTTTTTCTGCCAGATCGACTTCCCACTCTTGGTCAACTCGATAGATTCGCTTACCGTCGATCTACCCCCTTTTTTAAAGCAGATTCTATCCAAAAGTTTGGCCATTTTTGACAAATACTTTACTAGAATAGCCTTTCTCTGACCTCAGTCCGAGACTCCTGTTGATTTGGTGAGTTTTCATTGTCGTTTTTTTACTGTCATCCTTCGATCTATTTGGTAGTCTATACCATTAGCGACGATCTACAGCCCTCTATCGCATATCATAGATGTCTACATCGACTGCATTGGTATTGAGTCACTGTAGTTCTCTGCGGTGGCTTTTAGTCGTGGCAATTCCTCTGGTTTTTGAGATGATTCACTTTCTCGTTACCCTGCTTACATGAGCAAACCATTTTCTCCACCTTGAGCATTTAAGGACACCCTTTTCAAGCTACCATCCCACAAATTTCAGATACATCCAATTGTTCACTTTCGCTTTCACTTTAGATCTCAAGTTTAGAGCAGCTCTATTTTTCTTCTTCTTTGTTTGCAGAAACTAATAGTTTCCAGTTGGTCACCATGAGTTCAAGCAATAATAAGATCGGAGCTGGTGGCAAGACCAACCAATCTAACCCCTCATCAATGACATCAAGCAATCCTTCCCTTCTCTTGGGCAAATTTAATGAGCGACGCTCAACACCAGATTCGGAGGCTTTGGCAAGCTCCGATGATGAACCCGACCGACAAGACATCCAGCAGCCAGTCAACCCACCCCAAAAACCTACGCGCCGAGCATCATGGCTAAATGACACTTCTCAGTCCGGAACTCAGCCAAGAAAGAGTTCGTTCGCAAGCAGCACCATGTCTCCAACGGCTTCCCACCCCAGCACACCCTCAGCTGAATCTAACGCTTGGGGTCCCCATGCCCAAGCAGCTGCTGGTCGTGGACACACAAGCTCGAGTTCATTCCCATGGAGCAGTGGTATTTGGAATAGCGAGTCACGTAAGGAGCCACCTTCTAGATTGACCGAAGTATTGCCATCTCCAACTTCGATGCAGCCTCCAGGCTCAGCCGGTAATGGATACTTTCCCAACGAAATGATGAACCAACGAGATCCTTCCGCAAACCCTGCCCTCCCTTTTGCAATTCCCCTTCATCCTACTCCGAAGACGTACCGATCTCAGTCGTACTCTGTTGGTCAGCTCGATCCAGATACCAGTGCTGGCCCGCCAGCAGCAGCGGTTCCAGCAACTTCAGGTCGAGGACGTGGTATAGGTCATTCTGCATTGCAGCACCGACCCTCTCGACCAAGCATGTTGAGCGAGATGACCGAAGGTGGTCTAGGAAAAGTTAAAGAAGTTGAGGATGATGATGATGAGAGTACTAACAGTTCTTCTCATGGTGTCCAAATTCAATCTCAAGAGGCCAAAACTATCGAACTTTTAGCTAGAGAGAATGCTATGTTGCGCCAGCAACAGTATCAAAGTCTACGCCTTCGACCTCGATCTTCAACTTCCAATGCTTTCAGTCTTGGTGGTGGCTATGGCTTGCAGGAAGAACCTCTACCTGAAGAGTCAGACTATGCAATTGATGAACTTGATGAGCTCAACGACCTACAAGATCCATCCAAAGCAACGTTAGGTCGCAGAATGAGTGAGTATGGTATCGCCGGTTCACAGAGAGCCTCACCATACACTCTTGAAAATAGAAAGCTGGAGAATGTTAGGAAAGCCTACTGGCAGAGCTCTCTCGGATTTACTGGACTGTCTGATATCCCGCAGAGCAGACGTCACTCTTTCGCTGATATTCCTGCTAGACAAGGCTCTGTTAGCTCGATTGCCGGTGATACGTTGTCACAACTTGAAGCCAGCATCCAACAGAGTATGTCATCAAACGACCACACAGATCGGTACCATGAAGGTAACGGTTATCCTACAAATGATCATGGTAAGCACTTTCTCCTCTACTTCTTGGATATCTTTAAGCTGTAGGCTATCGGCGCAAGATTTCATCTACTAATAAGCATTTGATGCCGCAGCTACTTACTTTGGAAATCTTACTCAACCGGGCCGTAACTCCGATGCTTTTGCACCTACCACTTTCAACCCCTCTGCATATCCATATGGCAATGTCAATCAATTCTCTAGTGCTCGCCCCGCATCGCCTCACCGAAGCATGTATGGCGTTCCACAGCCTCGACACAATCAGTTGCTCTATATAGTCTTGTTCAAGTGTTCGAGAGCGGATGTCTTCTACGTTCAAGAAGGCACCGGTCTTTCTGTCAAGCCCGGTGATCTTGTGATTGTCGAGGCCGACCGAGGAACCGATTTAGGTACAGTCGCTAAGGATAACGTGGATTGGGCTACTGCCAAGGAACTCAAAGAGCATTACGCCGAAGAACACTACAAGTGGCTCATGATGTACTCTCAGGGTGCTGTTGGCAATACGGATGGAACTGGTGCTGGTTTAATGGCTGCTGCTAATGGTATGCAAGGAAGTGCTGTAGGTGGCATGGGTCCACCAAGTCAGCATGGCATGCAAGAACCTAACCCAGGAGAGATCAAGCCCAAGATCATCAAACGCCTTGCTCAGAATCATGAAATTCAAGCTTTGCGTGACAAGGAAGGAAATGAAGCAAAGGCCAAGCGTGTTTGTACTCAGAAAGTCAAGGAGCATGGTCTGCACATGGAGATTTTAGATGCTGAATTTCAGATGTAAGTCAACTATTGATCACATTGACCAAAATGATGACACAAGCTTACCCTTTCAAACATAGGGATTGGAAGAAGCTTACATTTTATTACTTTGCGGACGCCTATATCAACTTCAATTCTCTTGTCACCGACTTGTTCAAAGTATACAAGACAAGAATTTGGATGTCCGCAATCAACCCTGCTTCTTTCGCAAGTCCCGCACTTGGCTTGCAAGCACCAAGTGGTATTGGACCTGGAGCTGTAGGTGTTAACAGAACCACACAAAGTGAGCGTCGGCCACAACAGGCTGAACAGCCACCAACATACATTGCAACGCAACCTGGCCGAAGCTATCAAGGCGTCTTCGCACAGCCATTTCAGTCAACTTTGGACAGAAATTCTGCAGCGGCCCCTGGTTTCCAACCTCAAGGTTATTCCTACGGGTTTTCTCCATTTGGATCTACTAGAAACGGCGGTACTGCTAGTGCGTACGCTCCTTCAATGGGTGATCCTTATGCTGGCTTCGCAAATACCACGGATTACCAGACACCAGGTCGATTCCCATCTCCTCATGGTACTACACCAACTCATGATGGTAGCGAGTATGGACGACAAGGTGGGCTCGTTGGTCAATCTGACGGCTGGATTGGAACTTTCCAAGGCTTGTCCATGGGAACTCGTTAAGTCTATCTTTCGATCATACCAAATCCTCGAGTTTGTGAATCTTCTCACAAAACCACACGTCACGCCATGAGATTCACTGAACTTTGCCTATGGTTTTGATATGCTTCTTCATTTCCAGATGGCAAGTTGTCAACCGGGACACTCCTACAGAACTGGAGACTAGATACCTTTTGCCTTTGTAATATACCACAGATGTCTTTCGCCCTCGGCCCTGTTTCTAATTCTTTGCATATTCTAGACGAATATGCTCGTCTACACATTCGTTTATTTTGTTTTCATATTGCGTTGCACAAGATGGTGCATTGGTTTTATGGGCCGGGAACCATGAAGACATAATAGGACGACCTCTTCGGGCCACTACATTTTCTTTGCAATTTGATCATAGAGGATGATTAAGAAGGATTCATTCAGATTTCGGGGTGCTTCTGGATTTACTACATAATCGGCGATAGGCATAGGATTCGTACACAACATACTGGACATACTTTTCTTTTTCTTTTTCTTTTTCTTTTTCTTCTTCTCTTCGTCGATACCTTTTTGCTTCTCATTTGGTTTGGAGGACTACACCCTTTTGCGTCCCTATTGCGGCAGCCTGACGCGTTACCACGACTTCACGAAAAATTAAGTTTCAAGAACTCCTTTGATAGATAGATCTTCCAGAATCCGGCGGTGTCAAATGGGAAAAAAGAAATTGGGTAAATTTGCCAAGGATAATATGGATGGATGCATGTTTTTCTCTCCTTCTTCTCTTCTGACTTCTGACTTCTGACTTCTTTTCTGACCTGACCTGATCTGATTGTTTACCTCTTCTGTGTTTCCCTCCTGCGATTTCTGGTCGTTGGGAATCGAATCGTGGATGGAACGAAATGGAATCTTATTTGATGCATGTTCATCGACATGGGAGATATGGATGGGGATTCGGTAGCCGGAATTAATTTTTTTTTACGATGATTGATTGCACTTGATATGTAATATGGTGGTGATAAATGCCGTGACGCGATGCTAGGTATACGATACACGATGTCAAGATGTTGAGAGGTATAAATCATCATAGAGCACTAGAGTAATACACAACGTGACCGACGACCTCACACCCAACAACGCCATACATGCATGCATCTACTCTTCTACTCGCACCTGAGTATAGAGACTCAAACACGGCATCTCCATTCATCGCTAAACACGCCAAACGCGAATGACTTATTAGAGCAAACCGGCACCCCCTGCGGTGCAGCGGTAGGAGCGACGCGCTGGAACGTAATAAATCCCTCTCGTGGGATTTCCCTCATTGGAGCCCCTCCCCTCCCACCCAAAGCCGTCAAGGAGGGGCGGTAGGTTTTTGCTGTTGTTTTTTGAGGGCTGTGGTGGGAGGGGAGGATAAGAGGGGTCTCGTTTTTTCTTCTCTTTTTGGGGTGGTGGTTTGTGGTTTGGTGTTTGGTGCTTGATGTTTGATGGTTGGTGGTTGGTGGTTGAGTTGGTTATTGCTGGAGCTAGAGTTAGAGCTGTTGTAGAGCTCGAGGAAGGTAGGTGGGTAGCCGGTAGGTAGGTAGGTAGGTCCTTGAGAATCGTTACTCCCTTTTCACTTTTTCTTTCGGGTGAGAATTGATCTTATCCCTTTTTACCTTTTTCCCGAAGTTGGATTGGGGTTTGTATTTATACATTTGATGAGTTGTTTGTTTGTTTATCTCATCACTCGATGAGGTGGATCCATGTTTTGGAATCGTCCTTTCTCTTTTGGGATGTTCCGGGTTGTTTCTTTGGGGTTGGGGTTTTGATGGTTGGTGATTTTCTTTCGTCTCTTCTTTTTCTTCTTCTTCTTCTTCTTCTTCTATCTTAAAATCATCCTTGTTTGGGGTCCGTTGAGGTGTCATCTCATCTGTAGAATTATACCTTCTCATCTGATCTGAAAAGGATTCTTGGGTTTATTTGATTCCAGGTAATCATGGTGGGTAAGGCGAAGCGCAAGTCTGAAGGTAAGTTTAACGTTGATGATCTGATTCTGGCCTTGTCTTCTTCCTTTTACTTCTACTTTCACTTTCACTTGGACTTGGACTTTCAATTTAAGTTGAACGCTCGTTGAAAGCGTTTCTTTTTTCAATGGGGATGCGGAATATACTAATATGTAGTTTTCTCTCATTCGAAAGGTGACCTACCGAATCGTAGGTCGAAGACTCGCAAGACTGATTCGTTTAATGATGGATCTCATGAGGAGAGTGTTACAGGTGTGCGTGTCAAGAAGACTTTGAAGAGGGATTGGAAGGACAAGAGCGGGAAGGCGGAGAAGAAGAAGAAGGGAAGAACGTTGGAGCCTGTTAGGGAAGTTGTGAGGGAAGTGGGAGATTTGGAAGAGGAAGATGATGAGGATGAGGATGAGGATGAGGATGGAGATGAAGATGGAGATGAAGACGATGAGGATAAGGATGAGGATGGATACTATGATGATCCGGGACGAGAGGAGAGCAAGTACGTGTTTTTGAATGCGCGCGGTTTTACTTCGAAATGTCTGTGTTACTAATAGAGAACTGGGTGCTAATTCAATTGATCCAGGGAGTTTCTTGAGTTGGACAAACTTGAGAGAAAGAAAAAGAAGAATGCGGAGCGAGCGAAGGCTCTGTTTATGGAGAAGTTTGCTGGAGTTGTGAAGAAGGATGCAAAAAGTATAATGACCTGGGTTGAGGAAGAAGAGAAGGAGTTGTGAGTATATTCTTAAGTTTTAGAATAACCTTTTACATACTGACTAATTGGCTCAGTTCGGACCAAAATGAGGAGTTTCTGGCTTTATTTAAGGCTTCTCATAAATTCTCGGCGCCATTCAAAACCACGAAAGAAAATCCGAAACATGCCGAGGACTGTCGCAATTTCGCCTTGATCTATATCAAGGGTCAAAATCTTATTGAAAATGCTAAGGAGATAGTTTCCCAATTTGAGAAGTTGGCTGAAAAGGATGTCAAGAAGGAGCTTGCTGGATTATTCCGCAACAACTGGAACAAAAAGGATGAGGAGATGGCCAAGATGCTTGAGTTGGGAAAGGCAGTTGGATTGAACAAATTCGAATGTGTTATAAATGCCTCGAAGCCGGATACCATGAAGGCTGATGCGGCTGGGGTCACGGAGAGATTCTTCCCCGTGGTTGAGGAGGGTGATACAATTGGATGGGGAAAGGAGGCAAAGAAACAAGAGAGGTCAAATAGAAAGTTGCTTAAGGCTTTTGAGGGTTGAAATTAGATGGATGCTGAGTGAAAAATCAGGGAACGGAATAGGTGTATGTTGAGGATTTAGCTTGATATTCTTCAGACTTTGCTATATTTGCTGTTGATACGACCTAGCTGTACGATCATACTATCTTTCGTCGTCTTCAAGATGTTACTATTAGCTATAGGGTAGTATCAAAGATTTACACGTCGATACTTTGGATGTATATTCTGATATGTAGTGCCATATGAAAGGGGCTCTCGTCTCACATGAGGTTATTGAGATGAGTAGAAATATTCTGGAAGGGAAATTGTAATTTGAGAACTACTCCATACTACCTGTCTCTTTGGATACTCCGAACTGTGCTCCGAGGGAACATTATTGAATGATTCTGATAGATATTCATGTAAACCACCCCTCATATCTGAAGCATGTTCGTCAGTGAGGTTAATCGCTCGGTTGAACATCGGGGTGATCTTGTATTGTTAGTGATGCCTTAGGCAACAACTTACCCGAGTGCGCTAAAAGTTTTCGCACAACAACTTGGGAAATGCAAATCACCTCGAACTTTTTTTTCCCACGACAACGACAATCGACAACTCCCGAGTCACCGACAACCCCCAAAATCAGTCAAGGTCAGTAAAACGAATTCATACGGAGATATGATTTGAATTCAGCATCTGCGCAAAGGAATGGACTTCTGGAATTGCAGGTGTTGAATGGAATTGAATATCTTTTGACTCTTCTTCACAAATTCATCGCACCATCGCTTGAGTGGTTTTCAGACAACCAATGCTAACATGAAATCGTCTACAAACAGATGGGAGCTCTTAAATATCTCGAGGAAATCCAGAAGAAGAAGCAATCTGATGTGCTTCGATTCCTTCTCCGTGTACGATGCTGGGAGGTAAGATAAAACTACGACCCCAAGAGACGATCTCGATCGACTTCAATCATTCGAAAATTTGGTCTTTATGGACAAGCAAATTGGAATATTGTGGACATCTTTGATGTCTCTGCTATACACTCGTTGAACTTAGCTGAGAGTGCATAATATAGCTCCGACAATTGAACGTCGTCCACCGTGCATCCCGCCCATCCCGTCCAGATAAGGCCCGTCGTCTCGGTTACAAGGCCAAGCAAGGATACGTTATCTACCGTGTCCGTGTTCGTCGTGGTGGTCGCAAGCGCCCAGTTCCAAAGGGTGCCACCTATGGTATGTTTGTCCTATATTGTTGTCGAGAGTGAAATTGGTTCTATGAAGAAACTTTGGGGTTTTCTAACGAAATTTTCACATTATAGGAAAGCCAACCAACCAGGGTGTTAACCAACTTAAGTACCAAAGATCCCTCAAGTCCACCGCTGAGGAGCGTGTCGGTCGCCGTTGCGCCAACTTGAGAGTCTTGAACTCCTACTGGATCAACCAAGATTCCACCTACAAGTACTTCGAGATCATCCTCGTCGACCCTCAACACAAGGCTATCCGCCGCGATCCCCGTATCAACTGGATCGTCAACCCAGTCCACAAGCACCGCGAATCTCGTGGATTGACTGCCACCGGAAAGAAGTCCCGTGGTCTCGGAAAGGGTCACGGATTCAACCACACCACCGCTGGCCGCAGAAAGACCTGGAAGAAGCACAACACCCTCAAGTTGCAAAGATACAGATAAATGTAATCATGGGCTGGGTGATGCGTGGTGTTGCTTGCTTCGGCAATGGGATGAATGGATTGTTTTCTGGCCTCATGGCGCACTGGTAGTTAATGCAAAATCGCATAGCTTTTCCATCATACCCCAAAACTTTTATGAATTTACGAATCTTCTACAATGTGAAAGTATCATGGATTCTCAGGTATCTTGTGTTGTGACAGGTGAAAATGCAAACTACCTTCTTTTTTTCTCGACTGTCTCCGATGTGCAAATGTTGTTAAGTTCAAAAGCCAAGAGGTGATGATTACTTTCCTCGGTACACCAGGTATTATCAATCATTTCCCCCATATATACTTTTTAATAACGAAGTTTGAAAAGAAGCTCACAAACACCCGGTAGAAATTTAGAAAGGCCAGATCCTAATGACTTTCTACGCTCGTATCAACAGATAAACATTTCTCGTATTCATTTATTCAATCACTCAATCGTTCAGTCGTTCATTTCTCCATTCATTCTCCATTTCTACTTTGTCCTTCCGAGCGAGAAAGATATCCTCATTTCTTGGCAAAGGAATCCTTGGTAGTGCTTCCGCCTTTCAATCATTCCTACCAACAATAATGTCTGTTCATCAAGTTTCGAACCAAGACAAGATCGAATCAAATTGCCCAATTATGCATAAATTAGTACTGCGCATGTAATCCACCCATTTCTGTGGAGATAGCCAGGTACATATCAATCTCCATATGTACGAAGCAGCTGTCTGAGATAAACCTTCAGAGATTACAATATACCCGTTATACGACGATGGTAAATCAAGCATCCATGTGAGTTTCAACGTTCTGTTCAGACTCCAGAGAGAGAGAGGGGGGGGAGAGGGAGAGGCGAAGAGATGATACATGCCCCTTTTGGGATGAAGGTCAGAGAGTACAATATGTTGAAATATGTTTATTCATATATTCATCTGTATATTCATTTATACATCCATTATACATCATTAAACATTCACTAATTACTATATTTTTAATTTCCCACAGGAAGTTTTAGGAAAGAGCTGGCAACCTTTTCCCCTCCCTTCCCTGACAAAACTCAAGCACGAACGAATTACGAAAACAAGAGTAAAGCTTGGATATACAAGAACGAGAAGAGGACTGCACTGCACTGCACTGCTTGCTTGCTTGCCACCCTCGCACAACATCCGCAACAAATTTGCTATAAATTCGCTGATACTTTTGGAGGACCCAATGGTCAAGCTAGGAAGCCTGCACTTCGCAGACCGTTTGAAAATATAAAATGGCACCTTGGTCTAGTCGCCTACTTAGTTCCAATCCGCGGATTGAATCTGCCTCGAGCATTGCTACCGTTGGTCCAGCGCCAGAATCACCTTCGAAAAATCGTGGGAAAGCTAGGATTACGGAGGCGGATATCTTGGATAATGCTTATGGGATTCCAACTTTAACTACGACTCCTCAACATGGTCGCCCTGCTCCCTCCGCTTCGAGCCATGCAAGATCTATGAGCCATCCTTTTCCATCGCTGTTTCATAGCAAGAAGAAGGGGGGCGCGCCGGTACCGCCTGAGGTTGGGTTACTTGATGATGATGATATTTCACCGGAGAAGAACACTGGGGCTAAGTCTTCGTCGAGAGTGCCAGATAAGGATTTTTCGACGGGAAGGTGTATGACGTGCAATTCGAGTGTGAGTTGGCCGAAGGAACTTCACACGTTTAGATGCAAAGTTTGTATGACAGTGAATGATCTTCAGCCATACATGCCGATCGCGAATGATGGGCGTAAGTTATCTGGAGGCGGTAAATCTACAGCTTTTTCAGGATCGAGTAAACCCCAGGTTTCTAGAGGTAAGCTGTGGGCGATAAGACCTAATGCAGGGCACACGTCTGACTTTTGATAGCTGCGCCATTGTCTGTTGAGAAAACTCGGAGGCTTGCGGAAAGGTGTATAACTACTTACCTGATTAATCGACTAAAGCATGAAGAAGCCGATTCCTCCAATATATTGTCGACTTCCCCAAAATCACCTACACTTGGAACGGCAGACTGTCCTCTGGAAGGTGATAACTCTAGGCATTTCACAAATCAATCAGGCTCACAAGCAATTCCCATTAGACCCCCTCCACCTCCTGGGTATGGAAGTGGTGGTGGAGACAATCGCTCTAACCAACGGCCAGGTTCACGCTCAATGCCATACTCGACTTCATCCCCCGGAAGTTTTCTTGGTACCCATATGGAAAAACGTGATCGATTGGACTCTGGTACCCACACTACTAGTAGGCCCTTGGCTATTCAACCACCAAGTCGAGGTCCCCCAAATCCGCCAAGCAAATTCGATGAAGCTATGCACGGAAGACAAGATAACGTTGCCAAAAATCTCTTCAGACCTTTGGAAGAATATATTATAGCATCATTTAGCCAATTTGATTGTATCAATACCTCATTCAGTACTACACGACAAGGCCCCACTACTAGGACAGGGAGTCAGAGTGGAAGTCAGAGTGGTTTGAAGGCTTTTATGGCCACTATTCCAGACGAAAATGACCCACAATCAGAAACTCCTTTGGAAGAACTCGATCCCAGAATGTTGATGTTGGGAGATATTGCAGAGAATGGCTCTTGGTGGACAGGAAATCAGAAAGAAACGCCTGAGAAGAATCGTGTTCAACGGCCTGGAGACACAATGCGTATGAATTCCCATTGCGATCTCACCACGGTTAAATCGCCTCGTATCGACTGGCCGGATCTCAATGAATGGTATCACATTGTGTCAAACCCAGGAAGAATGTGGCATCGCAAACTAGAAGAATTTATATCACGTCGATCCAGTCCTGTCGTGCAGGCGCCCACTGACGGAGAGCTTGCCGAGATTGAGGAGACAATCACGGAAGCCCAAGCGCATCTTCAAAGAACTTTGTTGAAGGCTACTGAGGGCCTGTTAAAGCGTCCAGGGCGTCCTCTAAACGAACCTGATAATCTTCGATTTCTTTTAATCATTCTAGCCAATCCTCTTCTGTACCCCGGAAATGGCACCCCATTAAGAAATGCAGGATCGAAAATGTTACCGAATGATCAGAGATCCGAAGCTAGCGATCCTAAGACTAGAGGGCAACCGCCTTCTTCTAAATTACCGCCCAATGTTACAAAAGGAGCCTCTGGTCAACACTCGGGAATCATTAAACGTATTGTGGGACTTCTTTCGAACACTCCGAATGAATGTCATCATCACATAGTTTCGTGGTTCGCTAGATATCCTGAAGGTCATTTTCAGCGTACCACAGAATTGGTCGGCAGCTTTGTCACTTACAGGCTTACCAGGCAGCATGGGAAGCCTCGCGAAGCCGATAAGCCTGATCCTACTTCTGGCTTGATTCCTCAAATGAGTGCTACTGCGTCTCATAATAATGTTGCAGCTTTTCATGCTGCTCTTCAAGCTGGACAGACGACTAATAAGAAAAAGGAGACAAAACCAAAAGCGGTTGTATATAGTGATGATTGGCAAATCAAAGCAGCTGCTAGAGTAATGGCCCTTCTATTCTCAGCCAACAATAGTGGATTGCATCGAAAAGGCAAGACACTAAGTGGCGTTCAATCGACAAATGAGTATCAGTCAAAAGGTACGGAGCCTAGTATGGGAACTCCCATTAGAGCTCTTACAGCGCATGGACAGATGTTACCAACAAGCAGTTTTTACAATACCTTGCTTGATTATTCCGATCTAGTCGCTGATTTCGAGGCTTGGGAAAGCAAACGTAGCAAATTTGCATTTTGTCAATATCCATTTTTTCTTAGCATTTGGGCAAAGATTCAGATCATGGAGCATGATGCTCGCCGTCAAATGGAGGTGAAGGCGAGAGAAGCATTCTTTAATAGTATAATGACACGAAAAAATGTCAATCAGTATCTTCTTTTAAAGGTCAGACGAGAGTGCCTAGTCGAGGATAGCTTGAAGGGAGTTAGCGAGGTTGTGGGAACTGGTGGAGAGGAAATTAAAAAGGGGTTGAGGATTGAATTCAAGGGCGAAGAAGGTATTGATGCTGGAGGCTTGAGGAAAGAGTGGTTTCTTTTACTTGTGAGAGATGTTTTTAATCCTGATCATGGTATGCAATTTTCCCCGCTATAGTCTAGACTGGAATTAACAGTGAGCAGGCATGTTCTCATACGATGAGGATTCTCATTTCTGCTATTTCAACTCCAACAGCTTCGAGACAACCGATCAGTACTTCCTTGTCGGAGTTGTGCTTGGTCTGGCTATCTACAACTCAACTATTCTCGATGTGGCGCTTCCCCCATTCGCGTTTCGAAAATTGCTTGCAGCTGCCCCCGCCGCAGCACCTGGTGCGACATCACATGCGAAACCCTCCATGACATATTCACTCGAAGATCTAGCCGAATATCGACCAGCCTTAGCTCATGGCCTGAGGCAACTTCTTGAGTTTCACGGGGACGTTGAGGCTACATTCTGTCGGGATTTTGTAGCAGATGTTGATCGCTATGGACAAACAATACAAGTTCCTCTATGTCCTGATGGTGATAAGAAAGCAGTGACGAATGCCAACCGACGAGAGTTTGTGGATCTTTATGTACGGTACCTTTTGGACAATGCGGTAGCTCGACAGTTCGAACCTTTCAAACGTGGGTTCTTTACTGTTTGTGGAGGAAATGCATTGTCACTCTTCCGCCCTGAAGAAATCGAACTTTTGATCAGAGGTTCCGATGAGCCCCTCGATATCACTTCTCTGCGTGCCGTATCCGTATGTGAAAATTGGGGCGCACCAAATGCCGATGAGCGCGAACCAGTGATTCAGTGGTTTTGGGAATCCTTCCAAAGGGCGGACCCGAAGGACCAGAGAAAAATGTTGAGTTTTATTACAGGCAGCTCTTGTATCCCGGCCATGGGTGCAACAAGTCTGGTTATCAAATTGAGTTGTTTAGGCGATGATAGTGATAGGTTTCCGGTTGCGAGGACATGCTTCAATATGTTGAGTTTGTGGAGGTATGCGTCGAAGGAGAAGTTGGAGGGGAGACTTTGGAGGGCGGTACATGAGAGTGAGGGGTTTGGGCTGAAGTAGAGATTGGGGTGAAGCGTATTGATGAGAATAGAGTAGAAGGAGTTGGGAAACATTTTAGATAGATCGCCAGTAATGGCTACCTCTGTATGTTTGGTGGAGGCGGGCGTCTTTATTTTGTATTCAGTGGTACCCTAAGGGTTTTGGTGTCGCGATTGGCGTTGCATTTCGATTATCGTATGGGAAGGAACTGGACAACTGAGTATATGCACGAGGTCTTGGGATTGGGGTTGGTCTGCGCAAGATCGTATGCACATTACATAAGGAGCAGAGTCACTCATCGTGGTTAGATGAGACGAGATAATATCCTTTTCTTCTATGATCATGTATACTGTATCGCTTTTCGAATTCTGCATGTGTGCGACTATTGCTATGATTATAGCGGCCTCTCTATATTAGCTGAAAGACTGGTCAATGTACTGAGCAGAGATCCATTTCATTTCTGCGCTGTGCTGTGGTGAACGTTCGATGTTGCGCATAGGCTGGATTGCTCTTCGAGCCATGAATATTTGTAATTCGAGAGAAGTAAATACTTGCTTCATAATTCATGTTTATACCCTCCCTTTACAAATTCCTTTGGATCTCACTCCTAAGATAGTCTACAAAGTACTGATTCCGGTCTATTCCCTCTCCCATTGAGAGCTTCTTGACTGAATACATTCATGTATTCCTTCTTCGTTTTAGCTTTCCCATCATGTGTGTGAGTATTCCTCTTCAACGCCTGGTATATATACAACATATTCTACACCCCATGTCCATCCATGCTCTTTCTTCCTCTCTCCCCTCTATGCCTCAGAAGCAGCAGCCACCTCACCTCTCGCCTGGTCCAAAATCGCCTTCTCGGCCCGGGCCTTCGCATTAACAGCTGCACTCAATAACGAATCCTGTTCACTCTTCAATTTCTGTGCAGCCAATTCCCTCAACATCTGCTTGTCGGCATCGCTAGGTAGGACTTTCTTGGCTTTGGTTATTTCCATTAGGTCGTAGAGGATGTCATGGACGCCTCGGTGCTTGCATTCGATGACTTTGGTGTGGGTTATGGGTGCGCCTGCGTTGGAGGCCGTGCTGTTTGTGGGCGAGGAAGTGGTCGAGTCAGGGGGGGAGGCGAAGTGGATTGTTAGGGTTGAGGGGTCGGAGGTGTCGGTGGTGCGGTTGACGGTCATGGGAACCGCGGGGTTGTGGTATTTGAGGCGGGGGAGGCATCTGCGCCAGAAATGTCTTGGG
>NGKF01000030.1:304286-351562 GCA_002162555.1 Monilinia aucupariae | reverse complement strand
GTGGAGGGGAAGGGAATATACCGTGGGCCAAGATGTCCAGCCAGTCCATAGGCAAGATCCAAATGTATCCTGGTAACCTCAGGTGGGAGAATTGCTGCACCGGGTCCTAATCGTATTCCGAGTAACTGTGCAGAGGCAGGAAGGTCAATTTCCAATCTTTGTGCGAGAGACAGAATGATGTGGATTGCTTTACCCTCTACATTGCGAATTATATCAGCATGGGAAACGATTGTAGGATGATTGAGGGTACTCACGGTCCTAAGCTTAGACATCCGCTTGAACAAGTTCACCATCTTGCATATGTGAGTTTCAGTACACTATATGAAATGAACGACTGTATTATGTATATGATCGAGGGGGTGAGGTTCGAAGGAGCTTGCTTGACTGGGGAATATATTTCTGAGATTTTGAGGATTGGGATTTTGACCCCCTGTCGATTTAAAGTTCCGACCTCCGACATAATTTATTTTTTTGGAGCGACGAGAATGCCAGAGGGGTCTACACACAGTTTGAAAACGATGCGCAATGCTATGAATTGATATGTCGCTCTCTAATTCTGGCAAACTTGTATGGAGATTCTCAAGGCAAGCAGAATGCGCCGCTGCTGAAATACCTACTTTCCTGTGCCCACTACTCGCCCGCAGCTTACAACCCTCGAAGCTACTACACAATCGAGCCCAAAAGAGTGCTCAAGTACAGCGAAGATATGCCCAGTCGTATGCTCAGGATCAGGCCCAGGCCCAAGAGATACCGGAATCTTCTTCTATTGTCTCAGCACATGCTGTAGCAAAATTGCCCTCACAGTGCGCTGGATGCGGTGCCTTGTCACAGACAACCACCAAAGGTGATGCGGGCTTCTATTCGTTGACAAGAAGGTCAATTAGGGAATTCTTGGGAATTTCATACACGGCGAAGAGAACAAAAATCATGGCAGAAGATGAGGTGGTCAAAAAAGCTCTGGAAAATGTCGACAGTACCATTCTCGGAACTTTGGGAATGGAGAAACCTACACCTACACCTACAACTACATCCACAGAACCCCCAGTATGTGATCGCTGCCACAATCTTAAGAACCACCAGACAGGGGTCTCCATATACCATCCCTCTATCAAAGCTATCCAGCAAACAATCTCGGAATCTCCTTACAAATACAATCATATATATCATGTTGTAGATGCTGCAGATTTTCCCATGTCTTTCATCCCCGCTCTGACAAAAACCCTAAATGTGACGCCCCAGAGATCATACAATCGCCGTTCGACAGCAGGTCGATTCTACAGCAATAGGAAAACAGAAATTGATTTTGTAATTACGCGGTCGGATCTTCTCGCGCCCACAAAAGCGCAGGTTGATGGAATGATGCCGTATTTGACGAGTGTCTTGAGGGATGCGTTGGGCAGGGCCGGAAAGGGGGTTCGCCTGGGGAATGTTAGGTGTGTTAGTGCGGAGAGGGGTTGGTGGACGAAAAATCTGAAGGAGGACATTTTTGAGAGGGGCGGTGGTAATTGGATGGTGGGTAAGGTTAATGTGGGAAAGAGTCGACTTTTTCATGAGGTCTTCCCGAAAGGGAGAGGAGGCAATAAGGTGATCATTGGGGAACCACTGCCAATAGATACAGAGACTCATGACAATATTACCAATGACGCCACTTCGCCAATGGTTTCTTGGAAGCCGACATCGATAGAATCGGGAGAGGTAGGGAATGAGTTGCCGGAGGAGGAACTACCGGAGGATGAATCAGATGATACAATGACACTTCTTCCCCCGGCACAGCGAGAAACAGCGTATCCATCAATGCCGCTCGTATCATCTCTCCCTGGTACGACCGCATCGCCAATTCGAGTGCCATTTGGTCACGGAAAAGGGGAGCTTGTTGATCTTCCTGGAATATCACGAGGCGAACTCGAACTTCACGTCCAGCCAGAATACCGGAATTCACTTGTAATGACATCTCGGATGAAACCAGAACAGAAGGTGATGAAGCCCGGCCAGTCGTTGGTACTAGGCGGTGGTCTCATCAGAATTACACCCATAGATCCAGATGTTATCGTGATGGCTTATGCTTTCACATCTATAAAGCCCGATCCTCATTTAACATCCACTGAAAAGGCTATAGTTATGCAGAGTAGAGGTAGAGAGCCATTCATCGATAACATTACCCTTCCTGGAACTGAAGAGAAGATTTCCTCGGCTGGCATTTTCCCTCTGAAATGGGATGTAACAAAGGCACGCCTAGGACCAGCTGCCAAGCAATTGGCTGATGGAGGTAAAGTGGATCAACTTCCATTTCAAGTTCTTTCTACGGATATCTTGATCGAAGGGTGTGGATGGGTTGAGCTTGTTGCTCAAGTTAGCAAGAGACGTCTCGATTCAAATCCAACCAAACATGATACGGCGGATGATCCAACTTGGGGATGGGGAGAGGAGAAGGAAGCAGTGGATGACACAGCGTGGCCATCGGTAGAAGTGTTTACTCCTGAAGGAAAGTTCGTTGCCGCGAGAAGGCCAATGAATGCATGGATGCTGAACACTAAGAAGACGGAGACTAAAGCTAGGCCGCCGCGTAGTATGAAGGGTTTTAAAAAAGCAAACAGGGCCAGGGCAAGTGCAGCTAGAGCGTAGGGGGAGTACAGCAAGGGCATAGTAGGCGTCACTTTAATGTTAAACCATATCCCTCCCAATGTAGTCAATGAAAATTATCCATCACTCGTGCTTTCTCAGCGGATGCACGTCAGAAATCCTGTGGAGAAAGAACATTTCACCCAAATGCATTCTGACCACAAATGTCTATTGCAAATATACTCTGTACCTCATTCATTTGAAGCATGCATTCATGTTTTTTTAAGGGGTAAAAGGAAGGACTCCCACAGGAAACAGCATTCTTCGTGTTTCGCTTAAATATCCTTCACCTCACTGCTCTCTCTTCTTCTTCTTCTCCCTTCTTCACATCATATACATCACATACATCAGATATATTCATACCACACAAGTTACTTACATCTTTTAATACTTTTGGGGGAGTTTAGCTCATTGCCTCTACAATTCAGCGTCATTATACTCGATTTCCTTCCCCTCGCTCCACTCACTCCACTCACTTCCTGCAAGGCACTCTCCGTTCAGCCTTCTTCATTCCATCTCCCTCGTTCTCGTACCCCATTCTGACACGGAACATTAAGCCAAGGGCAAATAGGTCAAACGAATATAAAAGTCAGCACTCCCAATCACAATGAGGATAACATAATTCATCCGATAGCACAAAGCGCTGCAATAGTGGTCCTGAGAGGCAATAGGCATACTGAAGGTGGAGACTTACCTATGGTTATGGGGACGAATTCACTGCTATGGCCTATAATGATGCGCTTTCTGTAGATGGGACCACTTCTGAGGATGGAAATAAGCCTGATGAGGAGGGCAAATTGACTGCTGAAGCCAAAGACACGTCTAGAGCTGGGAACAAGTGCGTGATAGGTGAGTGCTTGCTTCTTTGTCCATTCAGATGTAAGTAGGCATAGCTACAGGACGATAGTTTGGGATCGAGTGGGCCGATTATTGCATCTTCACAGATACTTTCAACCCAGAACAATAATCTGCAAGAAGCATTTTGAATGTCCTACAGACTGTCCAAGCTTTTGCCACCAAAAATGTCACCGCAGAACTTGCATAGGTTATCATGGATGTCCTTAAGATTTTCAAGATTTTCAAGATCGTCAGATACTACAATTCTTCACTGAAAATAGAGTATCATAAGATTGTAATTGTCAAGTTTGTACCAGAGCGAAGGACAGAGGCATCAACCAGAATGGAGATAGTAGCCAGGAAATTGGACGTGATGGCTTCCAACCAGGAGCTTTAACTAATGAGAATTTTCACCTTTGCCATGATAACTTTGGATTGATGGCAGTTTTGAATCAAATTTGGTTATTTTGGTCACTCCTAAGATTATTGTTTTGAGATTAGTAGGCATAGGGAAGAGAGCATTCACTGCAGTGATAATTTGTAGCGTAGCAAAACAATATATCATTCACACCTTCAAAGGGAACAAGTATTTTGTATTTGCGGTTATTAAAGTGCAGACTCAAACAATCACAAATATGTCCGCTTAGCCTTTTATATAGACCTGATTCCAGTCTTCAAATACTTTCATTTTGCCAACACCTCTTTTTTGCACCTTCAACAAAAATAGTCAAACAACTTACTCTTACAGATACTGCATCACAACACGTTCAAGCTGGGTTCATTGTACCTCATATATCACAAACAATACAGGAATCAATTTTTTGGGACTTCCTGTTAAATATGGAGGGAAATGATTCAGGCACAGGCCATGACCCCTTTCCAATCGTCGGTAAGCACACCGCTTTAACAGGTTTTCATGACATATTTCTAACAATCCCAGTTGAAGGGAAATATTCCATAATATGGCTGGATGGCATTGTTGTGCAAGAACTCTTGTGCAATACAGCATATCCTGAGTTTAAAAGAAACATTAGTAACGCACTTGAGTGTGGTCATTTTGCTTCACCAGATATAGCTAGCCACATCACTTCGATATTTAATGTGCAAGAAGGATATCAACTTGGCGCGAAGTTGGGTGGACAGACGGTGACCTCTTTAACTTTATTGAGGTGGTTGCTGATTGGATATGGATCATTGTCGACACGGAACTTATTCAGGGATAACGTTTTGAATATCTTGAGGGAGGCGAACGAGTTTATCGATCAGGTTATAGAGCAGCGGGTCTATGTAGAATCCGACATCTTATACATGGAACCGGTAACAACAGGAGAGTGGCTCGGATTGGCAAATCGATATACAGGGATGTTGAAATATTGGCTGGGGGTTACTGGAGAACAACTTATATTTCAACAACGCTGGGGCTTATCCAAGCAGTGGATCTCAGGAGAGGACGGTCATTGGGAGCCGACCTGGGTGTCAGGTTTCTTGGAGCATTTGGTAACGGAGCTTTGGAAGGCAAAGTCAACAATCGAACAAAGTTTGGTGGAGGCACATCAACTCATTGGCTATGTTTTACAGTATAGCGATTTGCCGGGTGATGAAAGTGATGAAGATGAAGATGATTTCCGAGAGGGAACGGTGCTGAAATTCTGGCCTCATAATGGAAAGACAGAATGGGTTCATCCGCAGGATGAACCCGCGGATGAAGAAAAACCATCTCAAGTAACAGAAGAAGAAGTTCGTATCAGTGGAGACCTTTTCATGAACGCCATTTTAAAACGAGAAACTTCTCGCCGAAATACTGCTGCTCATGTTCCATACAGATTTTCTACTGACCAGAACAAACGCGATAATGCCTCTCAGCTACAACCTGATGGATACCCTACAGTTAAACACAACATTCCACAACTAAGATTGAATGGATTTCTTCTTGAAGAGTATACAGCTCGGCAGGTGCTCGAAGATCGATCTGCAAAAAGTCAGACCGATCGAGATTATACTCCTCAAACACAACCGCCTCGGTATCCTATGGCTAAAGTTACTACTGCTATTATCGAGCCTTCTACTGGACAAGATATGAAGCCGCAGAGACCCTCGGATCAACTCGTTACCCATCAGGCAGGTGAATATATCGCTTTTGATATACAACTAGATCAGTCTGCTGTTGGCCATGGCACTGCACGTCGACTAGAGCCGAGCACACATCTTACTGGTCAGGACTCTGCTCTTCAATTTAATCTGGATAGAATCACAACTGGTCAGGATACCGTCCCTCAAGTAAATACAGACATGTTTACTACCGATCAGACCGATCAATATCACACTCCTCAAATACAACCAAGCCAAAATACAACCAATCAAGAAATTACACCTGAAGTAAAGACAAACATGGATTCCACTAAGCGCGAGTCTGGTCTTCAAATAAATCTGGGAAGTGTTCCTACTGGTCAACAAACAACACCTCAAGTACAATCAGCTCAATTTACTATTGCCCAAAATTCTTTACCTAGAGTAAAGACAAATATATTTGCCACTGACCACGAGGCTGCTCTTACAGTACGATCAAACGAATCTACGACGTGGTATTGGGGACAAGAAGGACTTCCTATCGGCAAAGACACCGCTCTGTCAGGAAAATTGGAAGATTCAAAATTTTGGTATTCGGCAAGAAAATCGCCTGATACACCAACTTTCAGGACATTTTCCACACCGTCTCCTCCATCAGATGGAACTTCGGTGGTCCCTGCGGATTCAAATCGATACCCCGTCACGGCAACGGCACCACCAACAAGACCTCTTCCTTCTCCTCCGCAAGGCAAGACTGATGGGAATCACTCTGTTACTACAGTCGAAGCACCCACAGCCGAAGAACTCTCCGATGCAATCATCAGCAATTATGCAGAAGCACTTTTAGTCAAGCATAGGCAACAACTCAGAGAAGTCTATCCCGTTGTAGACTCACTGTGTAACGAAGCGCATAGGAAGCAGGGAGCAGGAGGCCACACTACTGACTGCGATAGAGACATACCCCCAAGTGCAGAAGGCGGTACCATCAGTAACGAGGTTGCCGCGGAAGAAACCAATTCTGGTCATGACACGAGCTATGATCGACCATGCCTTCGTGTAGATATGGCGGATGTGGAAGAGAGATTGGCAGGCTTAGACGCAGCAGAATTGCGAGCCATGGAAGAGCGAAATCAACAAGATAACCGCAGCCTGGCTGAGCAAAGTGAATTGGATCTACCAGAGAGGGATTTCCAACTAGAGGAAGAGCTTCAACGCTCTACCGATATCAAGGAAGAGCTTTTGGAAAAGCTAGAAAGCGATACGCCAATAATCTCAAAGATTAGAGCGATGGAGGTATTCTTTGACGCTGTAGGAAAGGAGACCGAGAAGGTACAGCGTTGGACTGAGGAGCTTCTAAACGCTGAGGCGAAGGTCGATCGTGGTCGTAATGGCAACTGGGGAGAGAAGACGCATGCCAAAGAATAGATACATATCAAGCAAAAAGGGCCTACATTGGACGAAAGGACTGAAATTACACCACAATACATAAATGCGGGTGAAAAGAACATGCTATTGAATGATTCAAGTGATTGCAGTGTCACGGGTTCGGATTTGAGTGACTAGTACTCGTGCCGGCCCAAGTTCACCAATGGAAGACAGAAACATCAAAGTCTGTACCGCAGAAGAGTGCGAAATTCTTCATCACCAACACTTACAGGCGACTGATCGAAGAAGGGCACAGGGACGGAGAGAGAATCTGATCATTTTTAGCGTTGAGAGCATTGCACATGAGCGTTGTAGGTATAGAAATCCTGCGAGACTTTAGCAAGCAATCCGAAAAACCCCAAGAATCGCGATGCACCTGTTCTGCACAGTAATTGAATTAAAACAGAACATTTTCTTTATTCCTAGCCCCAGCCATACTCACAAACGCCATTGTAATGTCCAAGCACAGTACGACATGCTCTTAATATGATACAGCCGAAAAGCGCATTTTTAGCCAACCCATAAGCAGAAAGTTTTCCTTTCAACCTCTCCTTTAGACTCTAACATTCCTGCTCTCTTTCTCAACAACCTTGACCAAATCCTTATAGACATCCTTATACTCTTCCTCGCCCTCAATCTTCTCAGCCTTCTTCGCGCCCGACCTTGCCTCTGTGACCATTACCACACTCGTAGGTCGCTTTGTGTTACCTGCGGCTCCCAACTCGGCTCTGCTGGTTACGAAGATATATGGGACGTTATGATCTTCGCACAAGATTGGAATGTGAGAGATAACATC
The DNA here is from genome assembly GCA_002162555.1 of Monilinia aucupariae. Taxonomy (NCBI): domain Eukaryota; kingdom Fungi; phylum Ascomycota; class Leotiomycetes; order Helotiales; family Sclerotiniaceae; genus Monilinia; species Monilinia aucupariae. The sequence continues at coordinate 343,818 of NGKF01000030.1, read as the reverse complement.
CATTGGTGAAATATCGGCAGCAAGAATAACAACGCCTGGGAAAGCGGTATTGCTGGCGCCTTGAGGAGATTTGCGAAGAGCTTTAACGACTTCCTTAACGCCGCGCTTGAGAGTTTTGTTTTTGGCAGCTGCGATCGAACACACAATTAGTGCTTAATTACTTATTCATTCATTTCTGATCATGGGGAATACGTCCACAATGTAATAATATGGACGACAACATGAATTGGAGGGAGCGATTTACCTTTCTTAACACTTTTGAGCACCTTCTTTGCGACCTTCTCATCGGCCAATGGATTTGCGAATGGAACCAAAGCTCCTACTGGTTTAACTTCAACCGACGCACCCTCCTTGTCCTCAATGACAACATCCATCTCAACAACCTCTGGTTCCTTTGTAACTTCGGCAATTGCAGCAGCTACATTTTCTTCACTAAGCTTGGATTTCTTGTCCTTCTTAGAAGATTTCTTGACACCATCAACCTCACTTCTCTTCTCCTTCTTCTCCTTTTTGTCGCGCTTTTCGGATTTGTCTTTACCCATGTTGTCTATACTATTCTCTGGACTTTCGATTGTGAATGAAAATTGCTGCTGGTGGGTGGGTAGTAATTGGGTAATTTTTGTTGTTCTGCGATGAAATTCTAGCTTTCTTCGAGGGCTCAGAACTTTTTTACAAAATGTTCGGCAGGCGGGTCGATTCACGCTAGGCTAGATTAAGGGAAAAATAAAGTGCTAGGCAAAACGAATATTCGAGGAATTTACTCGAGATAACTGCTTCACTACTTCACTACTTCGCTTGTAAAACGCAAATTGGGCACGTCGGACCAAACGGAACTGATAGGAAATCATTTGAATATACTATTATGTTAAATATCAACATACCCATATCGTGCTGTATTCTTGACCTTGTTCACCATGCCTCACTCAATCACCAGGGCCACATCGAAATACATATACTAGCATATCCTCACACCGATGCTCAAAATCACACACCAGCTATCTGCAGAGAGAGATGGCTTTGAAACCCATGATGCATTGCAAGATCCCAGTCTAATACTGTACACCTCAATTCCTTCCTCGAATTTCCCATAGCCACCAAGTTTCTTGAATTTGGAGGGCTAGTGAAAGCGCAACACCAATACTGCTTGGCATATGGACATGTACTTTACGTTCTCTATTCCTCCCCAGCAAATTCCAATCTTCCTGGCTTGGAGTTCAAGTACTCGTTTCTGCCAAAACTAGTTAGAATGTAGTTTGGGTTGTATGGTTGACAACAAGACAAACCTCTCAATGGCCCATTGCATGGTAGTGTATGCAATAATAAATGGTGGTGCAACGTAAAGAACCTGTCCACGGAATCTTCTCCAGGTGTTGAAGATAGCGGCGTTCAAAGCACCGGCAAGAGGACGTTGTCGGTTGGCGCTGAGTGCGTATGATGCTACACCCTTCTGGGGTTGAGAGCCTGTACATCCCATCGTCAGTCTACTTGTTGCTGGATCCCGAATTATATATTTCGTGCAGTCGCTTTCCACTGAAGTAATCCCTTCCTTCTCCTTCTCCTTCTCCTTCTCCTTATCCTTCTCCTCCTCCTCCCGTTTGCGACTCGCTAGACTCGTGGGTACCCAGAGATATGTGCCGAATGTTGGTGCGAAACCAGAAATGCCGGGCTTTCAGAGGAATGACTCTTTGAACTCACCCAAATTGCCCCATCCACCAAGGTATCTATAAGAATCAACATTAGCATGCCATACACCTACAAACCCCATAGCTTTCCCACGCTCACACATTGGTCTAGCCACCCGTGAAGACCCGTGAAGATTCTTTCTCAATCCCAACAGGAATCCTACTGGGAATACTCACTTTCCATACTTGCCAACCTCTCCGTCGCCGCCAGATCTAAGAATTGAAGTAGGTCTCATCTTGAGTAGTGTGCGAAATGCCGACTGAAGGTTCAATGGGAAGGTAATATTCTCAAAAAACCGAAGGTTTCTACTGTACTGAGCAATTCAAGAAGTCGGACATCGGCTCATCTTTGCCAAGCAATTTGTCCAACATCCCTGTAACATCGATACTAGCGCGAAATTCCTCCAAAAATGTCAAGCTGTAGTGAACCTCAACTCCGCACTGAGCTTCTAGATATCCCGCCTTCGAAAAGTATATCTGCATATCTCCATTTACACCACCCATCAAGCAGCATTCCAGATGGCCCAATCATTGAATAATCTATACAGGTTCATCGTTCCCTTGGGAATCGGTGCTGCAGCCATTCAATCCTCCATATATGATGTCAAGGGTGGCACCCGAGCAGTTATCTTCGATCGTTTGTCTGGAGTCAAGGAGACAGTCGTCAATGAGGGCACCCATTTTCTTATTCCTTGGTTGCAAAGAAGTATCATCTATGATGTACGCACGAAGCCAAGAAACATCTCAACCACGACTGGCAGTAAGGATCTGCAGATGGTCAGCTTGACATTGAGAGTTCTACACAGACCTGAGGTCCAACAACTACCTAAGATTTACCAGGTTTGTCGCCTCTTCTCTCATCGTTTTTAAGTGGTTGGGGACATACTAATATACAACAGAACTTGGGTCAAGATTATGATGAGAGAGTTCTTCCGTCGATCGGAAACGAAGTCCTTAAATCCATTGTCGCTCAGTTCGATGCAGCTGAACTTATCACCCAACGTGAAGCAGTCAGCAACCGTATTCGATCAGATCTCCTCAAGCGTGCCCAAGAGTTCAATATTGCCCTTGAAGATGTCTCAATTACTCACATGACATTCGGTAAAGAGTTCACTCGCGCAGTCGAACAAAAGCAGATTGCTCAACAAGATGCCGAAAGAGCAAGATTCATTGTCGAGAAGGCAGAGCAAGAAAGACAGGCAAACGTCATCCGTGCAGAGGGTGAAGCAGAAAGTGCAGATACTATTAGCAAGGCTGTTGCAAAGGCAGGAGATGGTCTGATCATGATTCGAAGAATCGAAGCTAGTCGGGAGATTGCGCAGACGTTGGCAAGCAATCCTAATGTCACTTACCTGCCCGGGGGTGGTGAGGGTGGTGGTAAGGAAGGTGGCGGAAAGTTTTTGCTTGGCTTGAGATAATCATGACTATTGGGATCAGAATTGAATGAAACAAAAACGCGGAAATGGGTCTTCTGTGTACTACTAGGAATTAGGAAAATGTAATATCCCCTCTGAGCAGAAAGATTCCTTTTCGATTTACTTACGTGGTATGTGCCCTTGACTATTTTTAACTCGAACTTCTGTTTATTTTCTTATATGCATGAAACAGATAGCGGTCGGGGATTGGGTTGGTGGGTGTTGGTAGAATTGACCTATGTCGTATGCACATCATATTAACAAGAGTCGGATTCAACTTTGCTATACTTCTCGGGGCATCAAATATACTCTTACTCACTTCCCTTCAACACGACTCTCATCCCAACTCCTCATGTGACTTCTAGTCCTCTCCACGATTACTTCTTTCCTCTCTGGGTTGCTCCATATGAATTCTAACCATTTCTTCAAAGCCCAATCTCCAGAGCTAGTCTAGAATCCAAGCAGAGATCAAACAGAAGTTTAGTCCACCGGGGGGTGAGGGAGGGGGTGGTTTCTGGGAGTTACACTGCCCAATTCGTGCCGGAGATTGATCTTGCCCATCTCACCAGTCCGACTCTTAACAACACAATTTGGCTCGTTTGAGCTAGCCTAGACGGCTTATATGTCTGCTGCTTTTGTTGCAATGCCCAAGTTTATTCGAAAACTCAGGGTAATAACAAATTAGACTTAGATATGGACAGAGGTTAATAAGCAAGCAACGCCATGCACTACCAAGTTTCCTTCTCTGTTTCTCAGATCATGCCGTTCATTATGATCACTCGTACAAAATAGCAACGACTAATCTGTTCTCAGAAATTTCAATTCCATGCTAAACTTCTACTTCGAATTGATGGGCCGCTATCAGAGATTAGCGGTCCCCTCATCCCAACTAACCTAGTGAACCCACCTTGGAGCCGATTGCATCCTCAATCGTTCGGGTGTTGTGGTACCTGTGTCTCTACAGAAGCTTTAACGTAAAGTCTGTGTTGTCGTATATGATATTTGGTATCCAAGAGACTTCAAACAGGGGCTGGTTTCGATGTTCGAGGCCCATAATAGACAAATCAAAACATGCTTCCAACTACTCGAGTATATACAAAGTTTTGGTGGTTCATTTATGCAGGAAAACCAACACCCACCAACTCAATAAGTAAACTGACTTTCAGGAGAACGTTTTTAGTTTGTTGTTAGACTTGTGTTGTTGGATCCAGTGACTCCATTACGCGTTGGTCCGTTGGTAGGTATATGGAGTTATTGTGCAACTACATCGTTTTCACTTCATCGTTTCGGCTGGTCGTGGAGTGCTTTAAACTTTCTCAAAGGTGTTGTTTAGTTTGGCAGTTAGCTAACAGCAAGTAGCCTGACTCTTCCATAGATTATTGAGGTAACGTCGCCCAAGTGGACAACTCGCTTAAGCATGACTTCATACATGAAAATACTTGAGTAGTAACCAACAAAAGGCAACTTGATAGACCTGCCATATCAGGATCACAGCCGATCACAAAAGATTATACAGGTAATACTCTAATCCCGCTATCGAGATAGTGTACATTGTGCCCTTCAACATCTCCTGTCTTCTGATTTTCAAAAAGATATATGCAAGATTTTAAGTTGTGAAAACTCTCTTTACTTGCTTCCGTTGAACATGTTTATCTTCACATTCTCTTGTTTTTTGCAGATTCAGGCATGCACCTCGCAATGAGAGTCCTGCTTTGCCTTGACACTACTCGCATCAGCCTCTTTTTATATCCTCGTCAACAATGGAACTCGTACCGTGCTTTTAGGGCTGCTGCCAAACAGCATGACTGTAGAATGGCTCAAAAATACCCCAATAGTAATCTAATCTAGAGTACAGGCTTAATGAAGAAGAGAATGAAGGCTATTGTTGAAGGGTCTCGGATGGTTTTGTTTATGGAGCAAATCAACGGCAATGGAAAGACGTTTGAGGAAAACCTCTTTGGCACCAAAGTTATCTATTAATACCGTTAGAGTTCGTAATATACAGCAATTTTCCGCGCCTGCTGTTGAAGATTACGGAAGCTCACTCAAAACTTGTTCAAATCATTTCTAGGTTATGGAGTTCTCTCTCTAGACGGTAAAGCGGTAAGTTCAACCATACCTCACATGTCCCATGTTTATTTGAATGCTGAAAGAACCTACTCGAGTAGTAGTGGAAGCGTTCTAGAGATACAGTAAAGCCCATATTCTCTCAATCAGAATTTCCAATGATGATCGACTTTTTGATCTCATCTCTAGGGTAGTGATGGGGGTACATCAATGTTCAAGAGACACCACACGACTTGGTAAGTCGGAACACATTCAAGTGTATCGATGGAATATTAACGCGAAGCAACTTAGTTTCTTGATGGCTCGACCAGGTATCTTTTTGGGCAATCCATTGATGCCCACTTGCTTGATGACCCAAAAATTCCAGGGATTTGCTGAAATTCTTAATGGTGCCCTTGCGGGTATGGGGAAACGACAACTAGCCGGAAATCTTCAATTTATGTACGCCGTTGATAAATATTGGAAAAAGTATATCAAAGAAATTCTACAACTGCATTGATTCCCATATCAAACAAGTGCTTGACGAGGCTCGTGCCGAAGAGAAAGATACTAGGGGCGGTTATGCAACTCGTAGGCACATTCTCTTTCGATGGAATGGTTCGAGGGATCAAAGATCATGTTGAATTGCGCTATCAGCTTATGAATGCGTTCATGCCTGAGCGTGATACAACTTCGGTACTCGTGACAAACTTTCTGTTTCATCTTGCAAGGAATTCGGGGATGTGGGCTCAACTTTGAGCTGAAAGTGCTGGACTCGGTGACCAATCTCTCACCTCGAGATTCTAAGATTACTACATTCCTCTAGGCATATTTTCTTGAGAAACTTCGTCTTCAAGGCCCAGTGGGTCGTTCTCAGCGTCTCGCGCTCGAGAATACGATTCTTCCCTTAGGCGGTGGCCCGATGGCAAGTCCCCTATGCTTGTAGAGTGGGGAGATTTAGCTGCCTTGAATATTTGGGACCCTAATCATGATAAGTATATCTTCACAGACTGACTGCCTTGACCAGGGGAGGACGATGTTGAATAATTCAACCCACAAAGATTCATCGATAGAAAGATGGGCCGGGATTTTGCTCCCGTCCTTGGTGGTCCTCGCATCTGTCCTGCCCCGCAACAAGTACCTAGGCGGTCAGTATATCTGCTCGTAATAATGACAAGAACACTTGCTAGGATTGAGGATAGAGACCCCGTATTCGAGTATGTCAAGAAGGTCGGAATGACTACAGAAGCCTGCACCCTCTTAACAGGAAACCTTCGGAATCAAAGGAGATAATATTATGGGCAGCCTTCCTAACCCTGGGGCTTTCGATCCCTCGGTTAATCTGAGTGATAACGAGGCATTACTGCCTACTCAGTGAAATTTGAAATATTAACCTAGTTGTTACGCCACTCATAACTCAGAGCTGGAAGCTATCACTTTGAAAGACTTTATCAAAAGTACTGAAATATTGTGTGAGGATTTGTCGGAGGTCAGCACAAGGAGGGGGGTTGAACTTGACGTAAGTTTGTATCATAACCGAATCTTCGGCGGACGAACGAGGAGTATATATATATATATATTTCATTCATCACCTCCCTGAACTTGTAATACAATGAACTGTTTTGTACATTCTTCCAGTCCCACTCGAAACATCTAACGCCGGCTCCACGCCATCAAGTTTTCGCAAAGACACATCACCGTCGAAAAGAGATTGCAAGCCTGTCCCACTTCTACATTCCCGCTGTCATTATGAAAGTTATTCTCGCTGGTAGCACAGGCTATATTGGGGGTGAAGTTTTGAACCAATGCCTGGATCATCCATCCATCAATTCTGTCGTTCTTCTCACTCGTCGAGATCCTGGAGGCTTGGCTGAAAATCCCAAAGTCAGAGTAATTATTATGGACTTCACGTCATACGATGAATCTACCATCAATGAATTGAGAACCGCCAATGCAGCTATTTGGTGTCTGGGTACATATAATGGGGATGAAAAAGCCGACATTGAATATCCTCTTACATTTATCAATGCTATCAAGACACGACCTATCGGATCAATGCAGTTTCGATACATCCATTTGGGCGGTGCATTTACCGAACCACCTCCAGCAGAAGGTCAAAAAGAACGGCCCTTGTGGTACTTCACCAACGGACGTCGAATTAGAGGCGCAGCAGAGGCAAGGATTTTGGAATGCTCAGAAGACGGTCCACAGAGTACATTCAAGGTTCACCTCGTCAAACCAGCAGCAGTTTTTCCCAGAAGTGGTGCCATTTTTCAGTGCATCGTGGGTAGCTCTGTATCAATTGGAATCGGTAAGCTTGGTGCCACAATGGTCGACCTGGCAGTACATGGGAATGGGAAAATCGTGTTTCAAAACAACGACATATATGACTTTGAACTTGGTCTCACAAGCCACGCACGTTAACGCAGTCGAATACTGTATATTCCTGCTTGTATTTGCGGCATCTTGATAGCTAGATTTGGTTCTCATTCGTGGATCTTGCTGTTCAGTCATCTTTACCTTAATACTTATCGGTACACTGAGTTTAGAACTAGTAGCAGTAACAATATCTTCATGCAGCATCTATGAAGTTGTTTTGTATATATCAGACTGATCCCAAAAACACCTATCCCCAGTCGTCTTTGGCATGGCCACTTATAATACTGGGTGAGCTTCAAAGACAGCGTGCCAACTCGCAGGGGGAGGAGGAGGGTTGAGATTTTGCATCGCGCTCTCAACTTGTACTTCGGAAATTCATATTCACATAACCCATATTCAATTAGCATTGCTAGAACCAATATCAATAATCGTTGTATATTATACTTACCTATGTGGAGCATATAATTCAAGTACAGATTTGAGTCACGTAAGGAGATATTTCCACCCCTTCAAGTATGAATGATACTCGAGTAGGTAAGGTGCAAATAATCTTCTTTTGCCTCAATTGGAGATAACCGCCACCGTCATACTACAGTAGATGGGGAGATCAATATATCGGTCAACAACTTAAAGTTGAAAGGAGATACCTCATGATAATCCTGCTCTGAAGAAGAATTTCATTCCTTAAAGAGTTGTTCGGGGAGGCGATATCAAGCGAGGGCCTGATGGGCTTACAAATACAGAGAAATCTATAGGTATGGTGGTACTAAAGGCTAGTTTGGATCATAAATCTACTCTATAATCCTCGGAAATCTATGAAATAATTTTTATTATTTGATTTTATTTTAAATTTGTTGTTTGGTTTCAAAGAAGCAGATTTTAATAGAAAATCTACGTTTTAAAAAAATAAAACTTTTTCTTTTAAAAAGCAAAAACTTCGCATTAAAGAATCTACGTTTATAAAATATTTCGTATATAAAATAAAAACGCGAATTGAAAATTCAAGATTTCAAAAAGTTAAATCCTCTACTTTACATTTGAGCCACCTCTCTATTTGAGCCACTTCAAAAAAATATATTTACAACTTTCAATCTTTAACAACTTAATATAAGTTCGATTTGATTAGCTACAATTGTAATATCATTTTCTAAATTACTATTAGATTTTTTTATATTAATTTTATAATCCTCAACTTCGATTTGCGCTTTTTTAATATCTTTAATCTTTAAAAATTTCGAATTCGAATTAGTTTTAACTATAAATCTTTTTCTAGATTATAATTATTTTATTTGATGTTTTAATTATTGTATTTGAATCTTTAATTTAATAATATTAAGATCTTTAATATGAAATCTTTTTACAATTTCCTAAAAAAGTAAATATTGAATAGATAAATTGATTTTCTTTTTTTGATTTATAAATTCAACGAATAAACGAATATTATTTATTGTTTAAAGTGTTTTCTATGAAATAAATAATGATTTTATTATAATCCATTGAAATTCAAAATCGTTTTTCGAAATCGAGTAAAGGTTTATTATTGTTTTTAAACAAAAATCGATTTAAAAAAAGTTTGGTTATATTTTTAAATTATAACTTTGAAACTTTTTATTTAATTTTAATATCTTTATTTATTAAATCGTTTAATTAAGCGTTATAATAATATAATAATAATAGTAATTCATAATCGATTTGATCTATCTATAGTTATAACTACGCTAATCATACGATTCGCTTATAATATATACAATAATAGATATTTTATAAGAAAAAAGTAAAAAAGACTTTTACAAAACAATCTTTTATTCTTTAGAAGATCTTCGAGATGCTTATAGCTACTATTCGTTCTATTATTATTATTATTATTATATTTAACGTCTATATAAACTAGTTAAGCTCTTGATCTCCCGAAGCATCAACAACGACGATATATCACGATACAGCGCCGCATAATATAAGATACACGTACGAAAGAGATACGAAGCGCCTTTTTAAGCCATTATGGCGAAAACGAGCTTTACTATATCGACGAAGGGATCGCGGATGGTCGATAACAATTATATACAACAATAAAACCTTTTTTTGTTTATCTTTTTTCAAAATCGAATTAAAAAGAAACTTAAAAACATATCGCTTCCTTTTATTGTATTCGAAAAGCTTTAATAATTAACGGCTCTTCAAAAAATCAATGAGCTTTTACAAAAAGTTGAACAATAAACGATAACCTATTGCAAATATACAATTATATTTGTTAATTTTTTAAAAAGAATTATTAAAACCTTTATCAAAGAAAAAATGCATATTATTATATTAATCCAAAAAGCGATCTTAATATATATTGCAAACGCTTTTGTAATAAATACAATTACAAACCCAAAAATCTTTAAAACACAAAAAGATATAACAACAATTGAAACGCTTATAATGTAAACAAAAATCATAAAAACCTTTAAAACTAGTAGGTTATCGATCGTCTTTTAAAGCGAAGTTTTTAAAACAAACTTTGCAAAGAAAAATATTGTTAAAACAATAAAAATGAATAAATATATTTTTATTAAATACGCTCTTTTTGCGGGTTTATATTATAATAACTTTTTTCTAATTTAAAAGAATTTAATTAAAGCTATCCCGGGTATTAAAAACGAAGATATCCTGGAAGTAATAGAATACAAATCGAATTAAATATTATATTTTAAATCCCTAGAAATAAGGAACGCTTTAATAAAGAATATTTACAAATCAAAGATTTGTAAAATCATTAAAGCTATATATTTTAATCTTTTAAAGATATAGTATAACTATCGTATACATTTGATACTAAACATTTTGTTCAACGCGATTAATAAACAAATCGAAGTTATCAAAAAGATGATAGAAAAAAAAGCTCGGATTTAAACCAATATTATTCCAATTAAATACTTCAAAAGTTTTGAAAACAATGTAAAGAATATTTAAGTAATTAGTTTTATTATCTTAATCGCTTTTTTTCGCTTATTTGGAATTATTTCTTTTTCCATTTTTCTATTCCCCCGTAACTAAACAAAGCTTTACAAACAAAGTTATTAAATTTATTGTAATATTTATTGTTGTATAAGATTTATACGATGTAATAATTGTAATATTGCAAAAGCTAAACATTAAAGATTAATATACAAACTATACTCAACATTTGCGAAATATAACGAATATTATAATCCGTTTTTAATAAAATACAAAAGCTACCCACTAACGCTTCGCAATATAGCTAGAGATAAACCATAGTACAATTTGATTAAAGTTTAAATAGAATTGATCCGTAAAAACAACCAAACGATTCAAAAAGCGTGCGCTTTAAGAACAACTATTTGCATTGTACAAATAATACATATATTTTAAATAAAAGCTTAAAACTTTTAAACGATTCAAAGTATATAAAACTTAATACAATTGAGCGCCGCTTAAACCTCAACATTTACCCGCATCGAAATCTAAATATCAACAATCCCAAAAGAAATAAACAATAACGCTAAATATACGACAAATACAACGATATCGCAAAATAAAGCATTGAAACGTTTTAAAGCAATTTTGAATTAAATGAACTTAAAGCTTTTATTATAGAATAATATACATAGAGTTTGCATTAAAAATGCAATAGATACTAATGATAATAATACTACAATAATCATATAATTGATTAAAATTATCGATCCTTTTAATAAATAAAAGCCTGAACCAGTACAACAACGAAAACCGCGAGGATAATCCAACCCTATATATAACGATAGTATAAGCGAATATAGAAAAAAGAGCAGGGGTATATAATGTTCTACTTTAACTCGCTTACAAAAACAAAGCGGATATAGTTTATATTTAAGAATCCTAAAGTTTACCAAATATCAAAACATAGAATTACTTAGTATACAAATACTATACTCTTTACGATTTGTAGAAATCGAAAAAGATAATCGAAAAAAAAGTTGAACAATTAAAGACTATATTATATATATAGCGAAAAGCCGTGATACAAATATAATAACGGTGTAATAAATATTGTAAAAATATAGTATAATTTAAAATAAACGATTATCATATAGTTAATATTTATTATAAATCTAATACTATAACAATGATATATTATACAATAAATATTACTTTAATACTTTGTATATTAATTGAAGGGGATTTTAACGCGAAATATAACATTTATAAATTAAAAATATTATTGATTATTTAAAAAGCTTCGTTTATTAATTGGTTATAGAATATTAGTATAAACTTTATTAGCGAGGTAGAAATATTTATTTATCGCGCAAAGTATATAATTGATTTTATTTTTTTTAATATACTTTTTGCAAAAACAATAATGCGCTAGGATATAAATTGCGGATTGAACTATTATATATAAATCATTACTATTTTAGAACGAGGTATAGCGTTTAACAAATGCATTGGATATAAAGTTATCGAAAGCGATTTATATACATTTATTAATCTAATAAAAAACAAAATATATTAATTATCGAAAATCGGAAATATCGTTACGAATATTAAACTAAAAACAACTACAAAACGATTTATTAATCTATTCCAACAATCAATACGGATTGTAGGGCGATTAGCGAGCAACCGGGCATAATCAATGCTTTGGTGGATTAACAAGAATGCGATGGTGTATAATTTATATAAGCGTTTTAACAAAACTTTTAAAAATAAAAAACAAATATTTATTGCAATGTATAAAACAAAAAAAGAATATTGGAAAAGAGTAATCAATAATACATTAAACAATATAGATTTGTATAAGATAGTAGATTAGTATAAAGCAATCCTTTTCTTTAAAGCTTTGTTGTTTATAATCGACGGTTAATCGATTAAAGATACAAAAAAAAAAACATAGGCTTTATTAAACAAAGTATTGTATAGATACAATAGCATTAACGATTTAAAAACAAATTCGATATTAGAAAGTTATATCTTTATTCTTTTTTGAAATACTATTATATCCTTTAAAGAGATAGAACGGAATATTATCGAGATCTTAAATACTTTGTTAAAAACTAATAGGATTACAATTAAACTTTTGAAAGCTTATTGGGATAACGTTAAGGAATATTTATGCAATCTTTTCGAATATTATTTCAAAAAAAACTATTTTCCCAAAGTCTAGCGATTAATTAAAACAATAATATTATTCAAAGTCGACAAAAAAAATAAAAGCTTTGTATGCTTTTGGTATTCAATAGCTTTACTATTTTGTATAAACAAAGGTTTAAAACAAATTATTGCAAAACGGATAATATAAACGTTATTAATATACAATATATTAAGTCTTTAATATTGCAAGGCTTTGTTTAAACGATTGGTTATAGATTTAGTTACGGTATTTATATATAATATAGAATGCGCTTTTGTTAGAAAACAGAAGATTATATTGGTTATAATGAACATTTAAAGTGTATTCGATGCGTTACTATTTCGGCGGCTATTAAAGAAGATACAGAATCAAAATTAGCCTATAGCTTTTCTAAAAATGGTTTAATCGTTTTTATAAGATCGCAAAATAATAATTAAACTAAAGGATATATATATAAACAAATCGCAAATGCAATATAGTACTTTTTAAGATTTACCTCTATTTTTAATGTTTTATATGCTTTATTTGGCGGAACTTCTAAACCAAAACCAAGCTTTTCGCTTCGAGTATACAAATAATATTGCGTTTTACAAAGTAAACAATACACTAAAAAAGAATATTATAGCAATTGCGCAAAATATACAAAAAATCAAAGCATAGAGATAAGCTAATAAAGTTGCTTTTATACTAGAAAAGTTGAAAATGATACACTTCATTTGTAAACGCTACGTATACATTTTGAAAATTGTTATCTTCTTTATATTAACTATACAATCTATAATAAACGTATCGAACGATATAAAGCAATTAATGTTGAGATAGTTAAAAATATAGTTCGATTACAAGTTTACATTTAAAAGACATATTACAAAACAAATAAAAAAAGCGCAAAAAATAGTATTATATATTAAACATTTTATTAATATACAATATAAATTTTCTATAGCTTCTCTACAAAAAGCTATTATTATATACGTTTTGTCTTTGTTATTATATAAAGCAAAAGTGTAATACCTAGAACAAACAAAATTAAACGCAGATAGCGATTATTTACAAAGTATTATAGTAAGCATTTGTATAGAGTTATATATAGTGAAAACAAACAAAATAATTAATATAGTAATAAAAAGCGTATTATTAATTTGGAGGATTATACTTATAATAGCTAATTTATACAACGCAGATCTTTCGCTTTGCAAAATAGTTTTAAAATATATCCGTATTAATATAGTTTTTCGATTTAAAAAGCTAAACATATATTACTCGCTTACTATACGCTTAGTTGTACTAAAACATTGTATACAATACGATATAAAATTACAGATAACGAATTAACTACTTTCAAAAGCGCTTTATTCAATTCTTTTTTTTTTATATTATATTCCCGAATATAAAACGAACTTTACGAAAAAAATAAATAAGAAAACAATAGCGAAAAGCTTTATTGATTAATAAAACATTTTACTTTTTAATACAATTACTATTTTCTTCGATAAGTTCGAGTTGTATAATAACGTAAGCAAATATATAGATTATAGTTATGCGATTTACCAAGAACAAAATCTTGTTGCTACCGATAAAAGTGCGATTAATATATTTTTGTATATTTTCGACGCAAAAGCGATAAACGTTTTGAAAAAGTTACAAAAAGCGTTAATGCTGTTAACTATTATGAATATACAAAGATAGCTTTGTATCGATAACATTTCGATAATATAATACAAACGTGCAAATGCTTTGGATATTTCATAATGAGTGTTTTTAGAAAACTATAGATTTATTAATTAATACGCGATTAAAATACAATAATCCTTTAAGCATTAAAGGATTATTGGCAACGAAATAGCGGATAAGTTAACAAACGCAAGCGCGAAAAATGATATAGTAGACCTAAAGCTTATCATGCAATTAACGATCAATAAAATAGATTCGATAGTACAAAGCTTAATTCGCAATACAACAAACGATTGGTAAAGCAAAAATAAATTTATATTAACAAAAGAATATCGCAAATAGCAATTGGATTATATATTTAAAAAGTTTATAAAGTTTAGATTTGCTAAATCAATATTGTATAAACTATTAATGTTGCGATTTAAATATAGCGATTTTGAAGTTTATTATAAACGTTTCAAATACAAAAACACAAAGATTTATTATTTATACAATAAAACTAAAATCTTTAAATATTTCGTTTTTTGCAAAATCTTTACCAAAAGATTTCATTTATAGTTGTTCAAACCTGTTCGTTTATTAGCGATTGCTTGAAAAAAGCATAATTATATATAATAACTTTTCGCTTTCCTAAAAAAGTTCGAACGTTTTATTACAATAATATAATACTTTACGTTTTACAATCGAAAGCTTAACAATACTCTGAATAGCATTTAACGCAACGCTTTATTTGATTCTTTCTTTACTTCTTTTTTCCTTTTTTTATCCTTTGCTTTATTTTGAAGCTTAATTTAAAGCGCGATCTATAAAGCGCGATATAATACTTTATACAACGATACAAAAGCTGCAATTTAATATAACAATTGTTTTTTTAGCATTCTTTATTAATGCGATTACTATATAACCCGATATTCATTCTTTTTAAGTATAACAAATAAAGACTAATTCTTTCAATGCAGAACGTTCTTTTAAACGGCGAAAAGAAGTTGTTTAACAAAACTAAAGTTGTAAAAAACCGTTGAGAAGAGGCGGCTTTAATACTTTAACCTAGCGATGTTGTATAATACATATTTAAGTAGTGAGCTCCTGGGTCTATAATCCATTAATGTATCACCTGTCTCTAGTACCCTTCGGGAGGTTAAAAGCCTAGTTAGCTTATATAGACGTTAAACATAATAAATAAATAAATAAATTGATCTCTCGAAGGGTACTAGAGATAGGTGATATATTAATAGGTCGTAAACTCAGAAGCTCATCATTTAGATATGTATTATACAACATTACTAGATTAAAGTATTAAAGTTGTTTTCTTTTAGCGGTCTTTTACAACTTTAGTTTTATTGAGCAATCTTTTTCCATTGTTTAAAGAAGCGTTTTGTATTAAAAAGATTAGTCTTTGTTTATTATATTTAAAAAGAGTAAATATTGGGCTATATAGCAATTGTATTAATAAAGAACGCTAAAGGAGTAATTGTTATATTAGATTACAATCTTTATATTGTTGTATAAAATATTATGCCGCGTTTTATAAATCGCGTTTTAGATTAGGTTTCGAGATGAAACAAAGAATAAAAAGAAGAAAGGAGGGGTAAGGAAAGGATTGAATAAAGCGTTGCGTTGAATGCTATTCAAAGTATTGTTAAGCTTTCGGTTACAAAACGTAAAATATTGTATTATTATAATAAAACATTCGAACTTTTTTGAAAAAGCAAAAAGTTATTGTATATAGTTATATCTTTTTTAAACGATCGCCGATAAATAAGCGAGTTTAAATAACTATGAATAAAACCTTTTGATGAAGATCTTGCAAAAAACGAAATGTTTAAAAGTTTTAACTTTATTGTATAAACAATGGGTTTTTACGTTTTTGTATTTGAAACGTTTGTAATAGGCTTCAAAATCGTTATGTTTAAATCGTAGTGCTAATAGTTTATACAATATTAATTTAGCAAATTTAAGCTTTGTAAGCTTTTTAAGCGTATAATCCAATTGCTATTTGCAATATCTTTTTGTTAATATAAGTTTGTTTTTGCGTTACTAATTATTTATTGTATTACGGATTAAGTTTTATACTATCGAATCTATCTCGTTGATCATTAATTGTGTAATAAGCTTTAAGTTTACTATATCGCTTTTCGCGTTTGCGTTTGCGTTTATTAATTTATTTATTGTTTTATTGTTGATAATTCTTTAATACCTAAAGAACCATTATATTTTAATTATGTATTGATTGATAAGTTTATGGCTTTTTAAAAATGCTTATTGTAAAATATCTAAAGCATTTATACGTTTGCATTATATCATCGAAGTGTTATCAATACAGAGCTATCTTTGTATATCCATAGTAATTGGCAATATTAACGCTTTTTGTAGCTTTTTCAAAGCATTTATTGCTTTTACATCGAAAACGTACAAAAATGTATTAATTGCATCCTTGCCGATAGCAATAAGATTTTGTCCTTAGTAGATCGTATAATTGTAGCTTATATATTTATCTGTATTATTATACAACTCGGACTTATCGAAGAAGATTATAATCGTATTAAAAGGTAAAGCGTTTTATTAATTAATAAAGCTTTCCGCTGCTATTTCTTTATCTATTCTTTTTGTAAAGTCCGTTCTATACTCAAAAGTATAATGCAAAAGGAAAAGAATTAAACAAAACGCTTTTGAAAGTAACCGGTTTATTGTTCGTAGCTTTATACTACATTATATACAGTACTTTAATATAATCAAGCGTATAATAAGCGGGTAATATACGTTTAATCTTTTAAATCGAAAAGCTATATTAATACAAATATATTCTAAAGTTACTTCGTAAAGCGAAAAGCCTATATTGTGTAAATCAATTATTATAAATGTAATCCTTCAAATTGATAATACGCTCTTTATTGTTATATTAATCATTTTGTTCGTTTTTGTTATATATAACTCTATACAGATGTTTACTATAGTATTTTATAAATAGTCGCTACTTATATTCAATCTTGTTTATCTCGAATACTACACTTTTGCTTTGTATAATAACGAAAACAAAATATATATAATAATGGCTTTTTGTAAAGAGGTTGTAAAAAGTTTGTATTGTATATTAGCAAAGTATTTAATATATAATGCTATTTTCTATACTTTTTTTATTCGTTTTGTAATATACTTTTTAAATGTAAATTTGCGATCGAATTATACTTTTAACTATCTCAATATCGATTGCTTTATATTGTTCAATGCTTTTATTATAAATTGTATAGTTAATATAAAGGAGATAATAACTTTTGAAGCGTATATATAACGCTTACGAATAAAATATATTATTTTCAACTTTTTTGATACAAAAGCGATTTTATTAGTTTATCTTTACGCTTCGATTTTTTGTATATTTTACGCAATCGTTGTAATATTCTTTTTCAATGTATTATCTACTTTATAAAGCACAATATTATTTGTGTACTCGAAGCGAAAAGCTTGGTTTTGATTTAAAAGTTTCGCTAAATAAAGTATATAAAGTATTGGAAATAAAGATGAACTTTGAAGAATGCTATATTATACTTATGTTTTATTCGTATATATATCCTTTAACCTAACCATTATTTTGCGATCCTATAAAAACAATCGAACCAATTTTAGAAAAGTTATAAGCCAATTTTGATTCTGTATTCTTTTTAATAGTTGTTAAAATAGCAATGCATCGAATACACTTTGAATATCCATTGTAATCAATGTAACCTTTTGTTTTTTAGTAAAAGCGTATTCTATATTGTATACAAATACTATAACTAAATCTATAACCGATTGTTTAAACAAAGCTTTGTAATGCTAAAGGTTTAGTATATTATACATTAGCGATATTCATATTATTTGTTTCACAATGGTTCGTTTTAAACTTTTGCTTACATAGAATAATAAAGTTATTGAACGTTAAGAATATACAAAGCTTTTATTTTTTTTATTGATTTTGAATAGTATTATTATTTCGATTAATCACCAGATTTTGAGGAAATAGCTTTTTTTAAGATAGTATTTGAAAAGATTATATAAATATTCTTTAACATTATCTCAATAAGCTTTCAAAAGTTTAATTGTAATTTTGTTAACTTTTAGCGAAATACTTGAAACCTCGATAATATTTCGTTTCATTTTTTCGAAGAATATAATAATATTTCAAGGAAAAGTAAAATCATAACTTTCTAATATCGGATTCGCTTTCAAATCATTAATACTATCGTATTTATATAATACTTTGTTTAATAAAACTTATACTTTCTTTTTTATACTTTCGATCGATTGGTTATTAACTATAAACAACGGAGTTTTAAAAGAGAGGGCTATTTTATACCAGTTTATTATCTTATACAAATCTGCGTTATTCAATGTATTATTGATTACTTTTTTTCAATACTTTTTTTTCGTTTTGTATATTGCAATAAACATTCGTTTTCTATTTTTAAAGGTTTTATTAAAGTATTTATATAAACTATATACTATCGTATTCTCATTGATCCATCAAAGCGTTGATTATGCCCAATTGTTTATCGATTGTTTTGCAATCTATATTGATCGTTAAAATAAATTAATAAACCATTTCGCAATTGTTTTTAGTTTAATATCTATAACAATATTTCCGATTTTTAATAACTAATATACTTCGCTTTTCATCAAATTAGCAAATATATATAAATCGTTTTCGATAACCCTATATTCAATACGTTTACTAAATATTATATTTCGCTTTGAAATAGTAATAACTTACGTATAATAATTCAATCCGCAATCTATATCCCAATACATTATCGTTCTTACAAAAGATATATTGAAGAAAATAAAATCAATTATATACTTTGCGCAATAAATAAATATCCCTACTTCGCCAATAAAATCCAAACTAATATTTTGTAATCAATTAGTAAACAAAGCTTTTTGAATAATTGATAATATCTCTAATTCGTAAATATCATATTTCATATTAAAATCCCCTTTAACCAGTATACAATACGTTAAAGTAATACTTATTATATAATATATCATTATTATAGTATTAGGCTTACGATAAATATTGATTATATAGTAACTATTTACTTCAAACTATACTACATTTTTACAATATTTACTATATTATTGTTATATTTATATCGTAGTCTTTCGCTATATATACGATATAATCCTTAATTGCTTAGTTTCTCTTTCAACTGCCCCCTTCGATTCTTATAAATTGTAAAGAGCATAGTATTTGTATACCGGATAATTCTATATCTTAATGCCTAATAAACTTTAAAGTTCTTGAATACAAATTACGTTCGCTTTGTTTTTGTAAACGAATTAAAACAGAACATTATATACCTTCGCTTCTTTTTCTACATTTGCTTATACTATTATTATATACAAAATCGAGTTATTTTCGCGGCCTTTACTATTACATTGATTTAGACCTTTATTTATTAATGGGATCGATAGTTTTAATCAATTATATAATCATTACAGCTTTATTATTATCGATATTTATTATATTCTTAATACAAATTTTGCATATACTATTTTGTAATAAAAGCTTTAGATTTATTTAATCCAAAGTTGCTTTAAAACGTTTCGATATTTTATTTTGCGATATTACTATATTTGTTATACATTTGACATTATCGTTTGCTTCTTTTAAAGTTATTAATATCTGGATCTCGATATAAATAAACGCTAAAGTTTAAACAACGTTTAATTGTATAAAGCTTTATATACTTTAAAATATTTGAAAGTTTTGAACCTTTGTTTAAAATATATATATTGTTTGTATAATATATATAACTATCTTTGAAACGTACACTTTTTGAATTGTTTGATTGTTTTTATAGATCAATTCCATTTGAGCTTTAGTTAAATTGCATTATAGCTTATCTTCGGCTATATTGTAAAACGCTAGCAAGTAATCTTTGTATTTTGTTAGAAATGAATTATAATACTTATTATATTTTGTAAACGCTAAATATAGCTCATACATTAATCCTTAATATTTAATCTTTACGATACTACAATTGTTGCATTGTATAGATTTTATACAATAATAAATATTGCAATAAATTTAACAATTTTGTTTGTGAAACTTTATTTGGCTATAGAGGGGTAGAAGAGTAGAAAAGGGGATAGCTTCAAATAGGCGAAAAAAAGCGATCGAAATAATAAAACTAATTATTTAAACGTTTTCCGCGTTATTTCTAAAACTTTTGAGGTATTTAATCGAAGTAATACCAATTTGAATCTAAACCTTTTTTTCTACTATCTTTTCGATAATTTCGATTTGTTTATCAATTGCGTTAAACAAAGTATTTGGTATTAAACATATATAATAGCTATATTATATCTTTAGAAGATTGAAATGTATAGTTTTAATAATTTTGCAAATCTTTGATTTATAAATATCCTTTATTAAAGCATTTCTTATCTTTAGAGATTTAGAGTATAATACTCAGCTCGATTTGTATTCTATTATCTTCGGGATATTTTTGTTTTTGATACTTGAAATAGTTTTAACTAAGTTTTTCTGAATTAGAAAAAAGCTATTGCAATATAGGTTTACAAAAAAAGCATATCTAATAAAAATACGTTTATTCACTTTTATTGCTTTAACAATGTTTTTTTTTGCAAAGTTTGCTTTAAAAGCTTCGTTTTGAAAAGTAATTAATAATTTATCAACTTTAAAAATCTTTACAATTTTTGTTTATATTGTAAACATTTCGGTTATTATTATACTTTCTTATATTTTAAAGATTTTTGGGCCTATAATTGTACCCGTTATAAAAGCGTTTGCGATATATATTAGGATCGTTTTTTAAATCGATATAATAATATATACTTTTTCTTTAATAAAGGTTTTAATGATCCTTTTTAAAGCGTTAACGAATACGATTATATACTTATAGCGAATTATCGTTTGCTATTCGATCTTTTGTAGAAACTTATTGATTCTTTAAAAAGCCATCGATTATTGAAGTTTTTCGAATATAATAAAAAGAAGCGATATATTTTTAATTCTTTTTTTAGTTCGAATTTGGAAAAAGGTAAGCGAAAAAGAGTTTTGTTGCCGCATATAATTGCTATTAATTATTTGCGATCCTTTTGCTAATGTAATAAAGCCTATTTCCGTCATAATGACTTAAGAAAGCGCTTTGTATCTCTTTTGTACATGTATCTTATGCTATACAGCGCTATATCGTAATATATCGTCGTCGTCGTTGTATTGATACTAATGAAGTGCTATTCGTTTTATTAAATACTAATAACTCGTAATATCAACAAATTAAAGATATTCTATTCTACTTTATTAATTAAAATTAATATATCGATTTATAAAATTGTTATAAATCAAAAAGTATACTTTCTTCTTTCAATTTGGATTTAAAAGTTGATCTTCTTCTTTCCGCACCCTTTTTATACCTCTTTTGCTTTTTTTAAATGCTTTTTTATAAAAGCATTTGCATTTACTACTTTGCTATTTATTTTTCTACCTTTTATCTACATCGTTTCATAAATAGCTTTATTTTTCATTAAATAACTTTTCGTTTAATACTTTCTTTTTTCCTATTAAAGGCTATATAATTAAAAGTTCGGTTTATCTTTGAATCAGTAAATCCTTCTCTCATTCCCTCAAATCACTCCTCAAATCTCACTACGATGTCCCCCAAAAAGAATAAAGCTCGCGATAAGCTATAATAATATATAAAAAACTTTGTTTTTCTATTAATATAGAATCGAATAATAAATTTAATTTGTTAAAAGTATAACGATAAGTATATCTTAGTAACAAAAACATTGATAAATTTAATAATTAAAGAATGTGAAAAATATAAAGTAATAGAAATAACCAATGAATATTATTATTAAAGTATCATTATAAGAATTTAATAGTTTTGTAAGTTTTATAGTTGTTTAATATAAACAAATGTATTCTATTCGAAGTAAATAGTATTATTGAAAGAATAAATTCAATATTATAAAATTCATTGTTTATTTTTTTCAATAGTTATAAAGCTTTATTGTTTATATAAAATAAAATCAATAGAAAACTATTATTATTGAACGCTTTTTTTATAGCCGAAATATGTTCGATAAAAGATATTTAAACTTTTAAATTAGATTTTTTGAAATAAAACAATAATTGAAACTTTTTACTATTAAACTATTAAATCCTTGCTTTTTTATAATACTAGTTTTGTTTATATTTCATCTATTTTAAGATATAATATTTTTGATTTTTGTTGATTTGGATTTTTGAAATCAATTTTTGATAATATTAATTGTAACTCTTTTAACTTTTGCAAAATTCATTATCTTTTAGTTTTAATAACAAAATTTCTTCGAAGAAAGTTATACATCTATTATTTTCTAAAAGTAACATTGCTTTTTTGTAAATCGGAAAAGTATTTTTTAATTTTATATATTTAACAATAAATAAAATTAATGTTTAAAGCTTTTTGAATCAAAATTGAATTTGTTAATCGATTTTTTTAGATTAGGGTTAGCTTTTATTAGCTTTAAGTATCTTTTTAATAGAATAACTAACTTTTTAATCGATTTTGAAGAATGCTTTATACCGCTTAGAAAGGATACGACTATATACAATAGCTTCTTGCTCTTTTATAAAAATTCGAACGCTTTGTTATAATAACACAATACTTTACCTTCTACAATCATAAGCTCAATAGCATTTTAAGTAGTACTTTGTAACGTTTCGCTATTATACTCAATTGTTTTTTTTTTCTCTTTTTTTTTTTTTCTTCGCTTTACTTCGAAGCTTAATCTAAATCGCAATCTATAGATCGCAATATACTTCTCTATACAACGATACAAAAACTATAATCTAAAATAACAATTATTTATTTAATATTCTCTATTAATATAATTGCTAATATAACTTGATATTTATTACTTTTTAATTTAATAAATAAAAATTAAATTTTTTAAAACAAAACGCTTCTTGAAATAATAAAAAAATCGTTTAATAAAACTAAAGTTGTAAAAAACCATCGAAAAAAAACGACTTTAACATTTCAATCTAACAATATTATACGATATATATCTAAATAGCAAGCTTTTAAGTTTTCAACTCATTAATGTATCATCTGTCTTTTATATCCTTCGGGAAATCAAAAGCTTAGCTATTTTATATAGACCTTAAATATAATTAATAAATAAATAAATATAAAGAATACTTTAAAAAATATAATAATTAAATAAGCTTTTTATATAATAAATTTATTTGCGATCACATCTAAAGCTATAACAATGTTGTTTTCGTATATAAAATTATTGTAATATAATTAATATAATATTAAAATATTAAAACAATTATTTAAAAGGTTGTTGAATTATTTAATTATAAAATTATAATTTGGTTATATTAATATGTTTTATAAAGTAGCTAAAATATAAGAGTAGCTCAAATGTAAAGTAGAGGATTTAATTTTATAATAATTCATTAGAAAATTCACATTATTATATATATTAAAATGATTTTAAATTTTAAATTTATGATTTCTTTTTCCATTTTTATTTTTTCAATCATTTAATTATTTTTGAATAGAATTTGGAAATAGACTTTTAAATTTATTTCAAAATCAATAGAATTCAATATAGATTGAATTGTTATATAATCTATTCGCTTTTTTCAAATCTATATTCTATTAACGGATTAAAAAAGAGTAGAATCTACGTTTTTTTAATTCGTTGATTTTTTAATAGATTAATGCGATTATAAAACATATTTATTATTTAAATTAGTTTTCAATACGAGTAAATAAAATAACGAATTCGATAAATCAAACTTAATAATGAAACTATTATATAAAAGAAAAAGTATAGAGTTTAAAAACAATAAACTGTTTTTATTGAAATAGATTATAAAAAACGTATTATACAAATTTAAATTTACAATAACTTTTTTCAAAATAGATATAATCTAATGAAGTTTAAATATATTATTATTGAATGAGATTGTTATTATTATAGAGAATTTTATATTAATAATTATCGAACAACGACGACGACGATATAATACGATATAGTACTATATAGTATAGAATATACTTATAAAAGATATATAAAATATCTTTTATTAATTATTATAACGAAAATAAACAATCGTATTAATGTTTATATAATTAATCTATTCTAAAAAAGGATTTTCAACTAGTTAAATAAATTATATTATTATATTAAACAACGAATCTTTAAACAAAGCTCGTTTACTTAATTGATTTTATAAATACAATAAGCAACATTCTCATATAGATACATTTTACACGACGACGATATATCACGATACAGCGCCGCATAACATAAAATATATATACAAAAGAAATACAAAACGCTTTCTCAAGCTATTATAACGAAAACGGGCTTTATTACATCGATAAAAGGATCGCGGGTAATCGATAGCGATTATACGCAATAACAAAACCTTTTTTCACTTATTTTTCTTTAAAATCGAATTAAAAAGAGATCTAAAAATATATCGCCTCCCTTTATTATATTCAAAGGGCTTTAACAATTAATAGTCCTTTAAAAAATCAATAAACTTTTATAAAAAATCGAATAGCAAATAGTAATCCGTTGTAAATATATAATCGCATTTGTTAATTCTTTAAAAAGAATTATTAAAATCTTTATTAAGGAAAAAGCGTACACTATTATACCAATCCAAAAAGCGATTCTAATATACATTGCAAACGCTTTTATAACAAATATAACTATAAGCTCAAAAATCCTTAAAATACAAAAAGGTATAATAATAATCGAAACGTTTATAATATAAACAGAAATTATAAAGATCTTTAAAATTAGCAAACTATTAATTGCTCTTCAAAATAAAGTTTTTAAAATAAACTCTACAAAAAAAAATATTGCTAAAATAATAAAAGTAAATAAACGTATTTTTATTAGATACACTTTTTTCGCAAACTTATATTACGATAATTCTTTTTTGATTCGAGAGAACTTAGTTAAAGCTATCCCGGGTATTAAAAACGGAGATATCCCGGAGGTGGTAAAATGCAAATCGGATTAAATATTATACTTTAAATCTTTAAAGATAAAAAACGTTTTAATAAAGAATATTTACAAATCAAAGATCTACGAAATCATTAAAGCTATATGTTTTGATTTTTCAAAAATATAATATAATTATTGTATACGTTTAATACTAAACATTTTGTTTAATACGATCGATAAATAAATCGAAATTACTAAGGAGATGGTAAAGAAAAAAGCCTAAATCTAAATTAGTATTACCCCGATAAAATGCTTTAAAAGCTTTGAAAACAACGCGAAAAATATTTGGATAATTAATTTTATTATTTTAATTACTTCTTTTTGCTTATTTGAAGCTACTCTTTTTTCTACCCTTCTACTCCTTCGTAGTCAAGTAAAGCTTCACAAACAAAGTTATTAAACTTATTGCAATATCTACCATTGTATAAAACCTATACAATACAATAATTGTAATATCGCAAAAGCTAAGTATTAAGGATTAATGTATAAACTATGCCTAGCGTTTACAAAATATAACAAATATTACAATCCGTTTCCAATAGAATACAAAAACTGCTTGTTAACGCTTTGCAATATAACCGAAGATAAACTATAATATAATTTGATTAAAACTTAAATAGAATTAATCTACAAAAACAATTAAATAATTCAAAAAACATATACCTTAAAAATAATTATAAACATTATATAAATAATATATACATTCCAAATAAAAGTTTAAAACTTTTAAATGTTTCAAAGTATGCAAAATTTTATACAATTAAACATTGTTTAAATCCTAGCGCTTACTTATATCGAAATCTAAATACTAACAATTTTGAAAAAAGTAAACGATAATGTTAAATGTACAATAAATATAGCGATATCGCAAAATAAAACATTAAAATGCTTTAAAATAACCCTAGATCAAATAAACCTAAAGTTTTTGTTATAGAATAATATGCGTAAGGTTTACATTAAGGATGCAATGAATATCGATAACAATAATACTACAATAATTATACAATTAATTAAAGCTATCGATTCTTTTAATAAATAAAAGCCTGGATCGATATAATAACAAAAGCTATAAGGATAATCCGATCCTATATATAACAATAATATAAGCGAATATAGGAAAGAGAGTAAAAGTATATAATATTTTGCTTCAATTTGTTTATAAAAGTAAAGCGAATATAATTTATATTTAAAAACCTTAAAGTTTATTAAGCATTAAAATACAGAATTATTTGGTATACAAATATTATGTTTTTTACAATTTATAGAAATCGAAAAAGGTAATCGAAAGGGAAGCTAAATAATCAAGGATTATATCATATATATAGCGAAAGGTTGCGATATAAGTACAATAATAATATAGGGAATATTGTAGGGATATAATATAGTTTGAAATAAACGATTACTATATAGTTAATATCTATTGTAAACCTAATATTATAACAATAATATATTATACAATGGGTATTACTTTAGTGTTTTATATGCTAATCGAAAGGGATTTTAATACAAAATATAACATTTACAAACTAAGAATACTATTGATTATTTAAAAAGCTTTGTTTATTAATTGGTTACAAAATATTAATATAAACTTTATTAGCGAAGTAAATATATCTATTCATTATATAAGGTATATAATTGATTTTATTTTCTTTAATATACCTTTCGCAAAAACAATAATATATTGAAATATGGATTGCGGATTAGACTATTATATATAGATCATTACTATTCCAGAACAAAGTATAATATTTAATAAACGTATTGGATATAAGATTATTGAAAACAACTTATATATGTTTATTAGTCTGATAAAAAGCGAAGTATATTGGTTATCGAAAATCGGAAATATTGTTATAGATATCGAATTGGAAACAATTGCGAAATGGTTTATTAATCTATTTCAATAATTAATACAAATCGCAAAACGTTTAATAAGCGATTAAGCATAATTAATATTTTGATGAATCAATAAGAATATAATAATGTATAACTTATACAAACGCTTTAATAAAACTTTTAAAGATAGAAAACGAATGTTTATTACAATATGCAAAACGAAAAGAAAATATTGAAAAAGAGTAATCGATAATATGTTGGATAATGTAGACCTGTATAAGATAATAAATTAATACAAAGTAGTTTTCTCTTTTAAAGTTCTATTGCTTGTAATTAACGGCTAATCGATTAAAGATACAAAAAAGAAAGCATAAGCTTTATTAAACAAAGTATTGTATAAATATAATAGTATTAATAATCTAAAAGCGGATTCGATATTAGAAAATTATGTTTTTATTTTTTTTTAGAATATTATTGTATCCTTTGAAAAAATGGAATAGAATATTATCGAGATTTCAAATATTTCGCTAAAAATTGACGGGATTACAATTAAACTTTTGAAAGCTTATTGAAATAGTGTTAAAGAATATTTATATAATTTTTTCGAATATTGTTTCAAAAAAAGCTATTTTTCTAAGGTTTAGCGATTAGCCGAAATAGTAATGCTATTCAAAATCGGCAAGAAAGATAAAAACTCTGTATACTTTTGGCGTTTGATAGCTCTATTATTTTGCGTAAACAAAGGTTTAAAACGAATCATTACGAGATGGATAGTATAAACGTCGCTAATGTATAGTATATTAAACCTTTAGTATTGCAAAGCGTTGTTTAAACGATCGACCATGGATTTAGTTACGATATTTGTATATAATATGGAATACGCTTTTGCTAGAAAACGGAAGGTTACATTGATTACAATAAATGTTTAAAGCGTATTCGACGCGTTGTTACTTTAGCGGTTACTAAAAAGAATACAAAATCAAGACTAGTTTATAGCTCTTTTAAAAATAGTTCAATCGTTTTTACAAGATTGCAAAATAATAGTTAAGCTAAAGAACGCGTATACGAATAAGTTGCGGATACAATGCGATACTCTTTAAGGTTTATTTTTATCTTCAATGCTTTATATGCTTTATTTAGCGGAACTTTTAAATCAAAACCAAACTCTTCGCTTTGGATATATAAATAATATCGCGTTTTACAAAATAAGCAATATATTGGAAGAGAATATTATAGCAATTATGCAAAATATACAAAAAATCGAAATATAGAAATAAACTAATAAAGTTGCTTTTGCGCTAGAAAAGTTGAAAATGATATACTTTACTTGTAGACGTTATATACGCGCCCTGAAAGTTGTTATCTCCTTTATATTAATTATACAGCTTATAATAAACGCATTAAACAATACAAAGCAATCGACATTAAAATAGTTAAAAGTATAGTTCAATTGCAAGTTTACGTTTAAAAAGTATATTGTAGAACGAATGGAAAAAGTACGAAAAGTAGCGTTGTATATTAAACACTTTGTTAATATACAATATAGGCTTTTTACGGCTTTTTTACGAAAAGCTACAATTATATATATTTTGTTTTTGTTACTATACAAAACAAAAGCGTAATACCCGGGATAAACGAGATTAAGTATAAGCGATGGCTATTTATAAAGCATTACAATAAGCACTCGTATAAAATCATATATAACGAAAACGAACAAAATAATCAATATAGTAATAAAGAGTATATTGTTAATCTGAAGGATTACGCTTATAATAATTAGTCTATGCGATATAAGCCTTTCGTTTTGCAAAATAGCTTTAGAATATATTTGTATTAATATAGTTTTTCGATTTAAAAAGCTGAATATATATTATTTATTTATTATACGCTTAATTATATTAAAGCATTGTACGCATTGCGGTATAAGATTACGAACAACGGATCAACTACTCTCAAAAACGCTTTATTCAATTCTTTTCTTTTCGCATTATACCCTTGGATATAAAACGGATTCTACAAAGGGGATAAATAAGAAAACAATAGCGAAAAGCTTTATTGATTGATGAAATACTTTACCCCTTAATGCGATTACTATCTTTTTCGATGGGTTCGAGTTGTACAATAACGTAAGTAAACATATAAACTATAATTACGCGATCTATTAAGAACAAGATTTTGTTACTATTAACAAAAATGCAATTAATATACTTTTGTATATCTTCAATATAAAAGCGATAAGCGCTTTAAAAAGGTTACAAAAAGCATTAACATTATTAACCATTATAAATATATAAAAATGGCTTTGTATCGATAACATTTTGATAATATAATATAAACATATAAATGTTTTGGATACTTTATAATAAATGTTTTTAAAAAGCTATAGATTTATCAATCAATATACGATTAAGATATAATAGTTCTTTAAGTATTAGGGGATTATTGGTAACAAAGCAACGGATAAGCTAGTAAATATAAGCGCGAAAAGCGATATAGTAAATCTAAAACCTATCGTGCAATTAATAATCAACGGGATAGGCTTAATAGTATAAAGCTTAATCCGCAATGCAATGAACGATTAGTAAAGCAAAAACAAGTTTATATTAGTAAGAAGATATTACAAATAGCAATTAGATTATATATTTAAAAAGCTTATAAAACTTAAATTTGTTAAATCAATATTATATAAACTATTAATGTTGCAATTTAAATATAGCGATTTTGAAGCTTATTATAAACGTTTCAAATACAAAAACGCAAAGACTTATTATTCATACAATAAAGCTAAAACTTTTAAATATTTCGTTTTTTGTAAGATCTTTATTAAAAGGTTTCATTTGTAATTGTTTAAATCCGTTTGTTTATTGGCAATCGCCTGGGAAAAGTATAACTATATATAATAATTTTTCGTTTTTTTAAAGAAGTTTAAATGTTTTATTGCAATAATATAATACTTTATATTTTATAATCGAAAGCTTAGCGATACTTTGAATAACATTCAATGCAACGCTTTATTTAATCTTTTTTTTACTTTCCCCCCTTTCTTTTTATCCTTTACTTTATCTTAAAGTCTAATTTAAAACGCAATTTATAAAGCGCAATATAATACTTTATACAACAATATAAAGATTGTAATTTAATGTAACAATTATCTTTTTAATATTCTTTACCAATGCAATTGTTATACAGCCCGATATTTATTCTTTTTAAGTATAACAAACAAAAACTAATCCTTTCAATGCAAAACGCTTTTTTAAACGACGAAAAAAAGTTGTTCAACAAAACTAAAGTTATAAAAGATCATTAAAAGAAAACGGTTTTAGTGTTTCAATTTAGCGATGTTGTATAATACATACCTAAATGATGAGCTCCTGGGCTTACGATTCATTAGTGTATCACCCATCTCTAGTACTTTTCGGGAGGTCAAAAGCCTAGCTAGTTTATATAGACGTTAAATATAATAAATAAATAAATAAATAAACGAATCTTTAGATTTTATCGCTTTTACGACGACGTAATACATTTCAATGCCGATAGATATATACGACGATATTTTGCAGAACCTACAAAGTGTTATCGTTTACGAAAAGTATATAAAACGCGCTTTTTCAATCAATATAGCAAAAATCGGCTTTACTATATTAACAAAAAGAATACAAATAATCGATAACGATTATACGCAATAATGCAACTTTTCTTTATTTATTCTTTTTTAATTTTGAATTAAAAAGAAAATAAAATCTATATCGCTCTCTTTTATCGTATTCAAAAAACTTCAAAAAACATTAATTTTTCAAAAAGTTAATAAATTCTTATAGAAAACCAAATAGCAAACAATAATTCGTTATAAATTTACGAACGTATTTATAGATTTTTTGCAAGGAATTGTTAAAACCTTTATTTGAAAGAAAATATATATTATCTTTTTATTGCAAAACACGATTTTAATATACCTTGCAAATGCTTTTATAATGAATACAATAAAAGAAAGTTTAAAAATTTTAAAAGCAAAAAAAAGTAAAACAAAAACTTCGTTGATTTTAATTTAAACGGGAGTTATAAAAACCTTTAAAACCGACGAACCTTTAATCGCTTTTTAAAATCAAGCTTTTAAAGTAAGCTTTATAAAGAAAAGCATTATTAAAATAATAAAAATTAATAAATATATTTTAATTAGATATACCCTTTTTATAGATTTACATCGTAATAGTCTATTCTTGATTTAAGAAAGCTTGATCAAAACTATCCTTAGCATTAAAAAAAAAATATCCCGGAAATAATAAAATACAAAACGAATTAAGTATTTTATTTTAAATCTTTAAAAATGCAGGATATTCTAATAAAAAAGGCTTATAAGTTAAAGATTTGCAAAATTATTAAAGTTATTCGTTTAGATTTTTTAAAAATATAATATAATTATTATATAAAGCAAATACTAAGATTTTTGTTTAATGTAATTAATGAATAAATCGAAATTATAAAGAGGATAGTAGTAAAAAAAAACCTGAATTCAAACCGATATTATAGTAGTTAAATACTTCAAAAGTTTTAAAAGCGATATAAAGGATATATAAATCATCAGTTTTATTATCTCAATCGCTTCTTTTCGATTATTTGAAGCTATTTTTTTTCGTTTTATTTACTTTTTTATAATCAAATAGAATTTTATAAACAAGGTTATTAAACTTATTATAATATTTATTATTGTACAAAGCCAATGCGATATAACAATTGTAATATTGCAAAAACCAAATACTAAAACTTAATGTACGAATTATACTTAGCATTTGCGAAATACAATAAATATTATAATTTGTTTTTAACAAAATACAAAAGCTATTTATTAGTATTTTATAGTATTGTTAAAGAGAAACTATAATATAATCTAATTAAAACTTAAATGAAAACGATTTGCAAAAACAATTATATAATTTAAAAAATATATACTTTTAATACAACTATAAGTATTGTACAAGCAATATATACTTTTCAAACGAAAGCCTAAAATATTCGAAGTTTTTAAAACATTTAAAGCTTTACAAGCTTCATAACTCTTTTATATATTATCCAAACCTCGATGTTTACTCATATCGAAATACAAATATTAATGATATCGAAAGAAAAGAACGAAAACGCGAAATGTATTACAATGTTAGTATTACAAAATAAAGCTTTAAAATATTTCAAAGAAATTCTAAATCAAATAAACTTTAAACTTTTATTGTAAAACAATATATATAAAGCTTATATTAAGGATATAATAGATACTAATAATAATAATATTATAGTAATTATATAATTGATTGAAATTATCGATTCTTTTTTTAATAAATAACGGTTTAAATAAGTATAACAACGAAAATCGCGAAAACGGTTTTATTTTATATATAATAATAGTATAAGCAAATATAAAGAAAGATGCAAAAGTATATAATATTTTGCTTCAAATCGTATACAATAACGAAACGAATATAGTATACGTTTAAAAACTTTAAAGCTTTCCGAGAATTAAAATACAAAACCATCCGATATACAAATATTATATTCTCTACAATTTGTAGAAAGCGAAAAAAGCGATTAAACGAAAGATTGAAAGGCCAAAAATTATATTCTATATATAACAAAGTATTGCGCTATAAATCCAATAACAATATAAAGAATATAGTAAAGATATAGTATAGTTAAAGATAGATAATTATTATATAATAAATATTTATCGAAAGTTTAATACTATAGCGATAATGAATTATACAATAAATATTATTCTAAAGCTTTATATATTAATCGAAAAAGATTTTAATGCGAAATACAACATTTATAAGCTCGGGGTACTATCGGTTATATAAAGAGCTACGTTTTCTAATTGGTTTTAAAATATTGATATAGACTTTATTAATAAAATAAAGATTTTCATTTATTGCGCCGAGTATATAATCAACTTTATTTTCTTTAATATACCTTTCGCAAAAATGATAATACACCGGAATATAAATTACAGATTGAATTATTATATATAAGTTACTATAATTCTAAAGCAAAAAATATTGTTTAATAAATATATTGGATATAAAGTTATAGAAAACCGTTTATATACTTTTGTTAATTTAATAAAAAACGAAGTATATTAGCTCTCAAAAATGAAATATATCGTTATAAACGTTAAATTTGAAATAGTTATAAAGCAATTTATAAATCTATTTCAACGAGCGATAAGAATCGTAAAGCGATCAACAAACGATCAAATACAATTATCGCTTTAATAAACTAATAAAAGTGCATTCATATATAATCGATATAAACGCTTTAATAGGATCTTAAAGAATAAAAAAAGAATGTTTAATATAATATACAAAACAAAAAAGGAATATTGAAGAAGATTGATTAATAATATATCGAATGATATAGATTTATATAAAGTAATAGATTGATATAAAGTAATTCTTTTTTTTAAATCTTCGTTGCTTATAATAAACGACTAATCGATTAAAAGTATAAAAGAGAAAGTATAAGCTTTGTTAAACAAAGTATTACATAGATATAATAGTATTAATAATTTGCAAATAAACCCGATATTGAAAGATCGCGTTTTTATTCTTTTTTGGGATATTAATGTATCCTTTAAAGAAATAAAACGAAATATTATCGAAATATTAAATATTTTATTAAAAGCTAATAAAATCACAATTTGCTTTTTGAAAATCTATTAAAACAATATTAAAGAATATATTCGCAATCTTTTCGAATATTGTTTTAAAAGAAATTACTTTCCCAAAGTATAGTGATTAGTCGAAATAATAATGTTTCCCAAAATCGATAAAAAGAATAAAAGCTTTATTCGCTTTTGGCGTTTGATAGCTTTGTTATTTTGTATAAGCAAAAACTTGAAATAAACTATTACGAAACGAATAGTATAAATATTGTTAACGTATAGCATATTGAGCTCTTAATATTGCAGGGCTTTGTTTAAACAATCGGTTATAAATTTAATTACAATATTTGTATACAATATGGAATACGCTTTTGCTAAAAAGCGAAAAGTTATAATGATTATAATAAATGTATAAAGAGTTTTCAATACATTATTACCTTAGCGATTATTAAAAAGAATACAAAATCAAAATTGATTTATATTTTTATTAAAAATAATTCGTTTGTTTTTGCAGATATACAAAATAATGGTTAGGTTTGAAAATGTTTATACGAACAAGTTGCGAGTATAATATAATATCTTTTAAAGCTTACTTTTATTCTCGATGCTTTATATACTTTATTTAACGAAGCTTTTGAATCAAAATCAAACCTTTCGTTTTGAATATATAGATAATATTACGTTTTACAAAATAAGCAATACATTAAACAAGAATATTATAACAATTATATAAAACGTTTAATAAATAGAAATATAAGAATTAATCAATAAAATCGCTTTCGTTTTAGAAAAATTAAAAATGATATATTTTATTTATAAACGTTATATATATACGTTGAAAACGATTATCTCTTTTATATTAACTATATAATCTATAATAAAAGCATTAAACGATATAAAGCAACTAATACTTCGATAATTAGAAGTATAGTTTGATTGCAAATTTATATTCAAAAGATATATCGTTGAACAAATAAAAAAAACATAAAAAATAGCATTGTATATTAAAAATCTCGCTAACACTTTGTATAGCCCTTTTGCAACTTTTCTATAGAAAGCTACAATTATATATATAATACTTTTATTACTTTATAAAGCAAAAGCGTAGTATTTAAAGCGAATATAATCAAATATAAATGAAAATTATTTATAAAGTATTATAATAAATATTTGAATAAGGTTATATATAGTAAAAACGAATAAAATAATCAACTTTGCAATAAAAAAAGTATTATCGATTTAAAAAATCATATTTATTATAATCAATTTACAAAACGCAAATTTTTTTTTTGCGAAATGATTTTGAAATATATTTGTATTAATATAACTTTTCAACTTTAAAGATTTAATGTATACTACTTGTTGATTATACGCTTAATTGTATCGAATCATTATATATAAAATAATACAAAACTACAATTAATGAATTAATTACTACTAAAAGCATTACGTTCGATTTTAACCTTTTTGTATTATACTTTTGAGTATAAAACGAACTCTATTAAAAAAATAAACAAAAAAACAACAATGATTAGTTTTATTAATTAATGGAATGCTTTACTCTTTAGTATAATTACTATCTTTTTTAATAGATCCGAGTTGTACAACAACGCTAATAAACATATAGATTATAATTATACGATTTATCAAAGATAAACATTTATAGCTATTAAAAAAGATGTAATTAATACATTTTTGTATATTTTTAATACAAAAGCAAAAAAAGCTTTAAAAAAGCTTTAAAAAGCGTTTATATTATTATTTAATATAGATATATATCGATGATTATATATTAATAATACTTTTGTAATATAGTGTAAATATACGAATGTTTCAAATATTTTTTAATAAGCATTTCTAGAAAATTATCAATTAATCAATTAATATACGATTAGTATACAATGATCCTTTAAATACTAAAGCATTATCGATAATAAAGTAATGAATAAATTAACGAATGAAAAAGCTAAAAGCGATATAATGAATTCAAGGCTTATTATATAACCTATAATCAATAATATAAAATCGATAACGCAAAATCTAGCTTATAATATTATAAATAAATAATAATACAAAAGCAAATCAATATTATTAAAAGAATATTGCAAATAGCAATTAAATTACATTTTGAAAAAGTTTATAGAGTTTAATCTTTTTAAACCAATTTTATATCAATTATTTACATTGCGATTTAAATATAACAATTTCAAAATTTATTATAAATAATTTGATTACAAAAATGCAAAAACGTATTGTTTATATAATAAAGTTAAAATCTAAAAGTATTTTATTTTCTATAAGATTTCGATTAGAAGGTTCTATTCGTAATCGTTAAAACTTGTTCGCTTATTAACAATCATTTCATAACGTTTAATTTTCACTTTATCATTTATATAATCAAAAACATCTTTATAACCAACGACGACGATATATCACGATACAGCGCTGTATAGCATAAGATACATGTACGAAAGAGATACAAAGCGCTTTTTTAAGCCATTATAGCGAAAACGAGCTTCATTATATCGGCGAGGAAATCGCGGGTAATCGATAACGATTATACGCAGCAACAAAACTCTCTTTTGTTTACCCTTTTCCAAATTCAAATTGAGAAAAGAATTAAAAACATATCGCTTTCTTTTATTGTATCCGGGGGGCTTTAACAATCAACAATCCTTCAAAAAATTAACGAGTTTTTATAAAAAGCCAAACAACAAATAGTAACTTGTTGTAAGTATACAATTGCACTCGTTAACTTTCTAAAAAAAATCGTTAAAACCTTCATCAAAGAAAAAGTGTACATTATTATATCGATCCAAAAAGCGATTCTAATATATATCGCAAATACTTTTGTAACAAATACAATTACAAATCCAAAAATCTTTAAAATATAAAAAGGTATAATAACAATCGAAATGCTTATAATATAGATAAAAATCGTAAAAACCTTTAAAACTAGCAGGTTATCAATTACTTTTCAAAGCGAAGCCTTTAAAGCAAACTTTATAAAGAAAAACATTACTAAAACAATAAAAATAAATAAACGCATTTTTGTTAAATACGCTTTTTTCGCGGATTTATATTGCAATAATCCTTTTTTGATTCGAAAAAACTTAATTAAAGCTATCCCGAGTATTAAAAATGAAGATATCCTAAAGATAATAAAATGTAAATTAGATTAGGTATTATACTTTAAATCCTTAAAGATAAAGAACACTTTAATAAAGAATATTTACAAATTAAAGATCTGTAAAATCATTAAAGCTATATACTTCAATTTCCTGGAAATGTAGTATAATTATTGTATACATTCGGTACCAAATACTTTGTTCAATGCGATTAATGGATAGGTCGAAGTTATCGAAGAAATGGTAAAAAGAAAAGCTCAGATCCAAATTAGTATCATCTTAATAAAATACCTCAAAAGTTTCGAAAACAATACAAAAAATGTTTAAGTAATTAGTTTTACTACCTCAATCGCTTCTTTTTGTTTATTTGAAATTATCCTCTTTTTTACTCTTTTATTCTTTTACAATCAAATAAAGCTTTATAAACAAAGTTACTAAACTTATTGCAATATTTATCGTTGTATAAAACCTATACAATGCAATAATTGTAGTATTGCAAAAGCTAAACATTAAAGACTAATATATAAGCTATATCTAATGTTTGCGAAATATAACGAATATTACAATTCGTTTTTAGTAGGATACAAAAGTTGCTTATTAGCGCTCTATAGTATAATCGGAAATAAACTATAATGCAATTTAATTAAAGTTTAAATGGAATTGATTTATAGAAATAATCAAACGATTCAAAAAGTATACGCTTTACGGATAGTTATATGCATTGTACAAATAGTATATATATTTCAAGCAAAAGTTTAAAACTTTTAAACATTCCAAAGTATACAAAACTTTATACAATTAAATGTTGCTTAGACCTCAGCGTTTACTTGCATTAAAATCCAAATATTAACAACTTCGAAGAAAGTAAACAATAATGCTAAATGTATAACAAATATAATAATATTATAAAATAAAGCATTGAAATGCTTTAAAGTAACCCTGGGTTAAATGAATTTGAAGTTTTTGTTACGGAATAGTATGCGTAGAGTTTGTATTGAGAATACAATGGATATCAACAATAATAAGGCCGCAATGATTATGTAATTGATTGAAGTTATCGATTCTACTAATAAATAAAAGCCCGAATCAATACAATAATAAAGATTGTAAAGATAACTCGACCCCATATATAACGGTAATATAAACAAATATAGGAAAAGAAATAAAAGTATATAATATTCTGTTTTAGTTTATTTATAAAAGCGAAGCGGATATAATTTATATCTAAGAACCTTAAAACTTATTAAGCATCAAGATACAAAATCATCTGGTATACGAATGCTATACTCTTTACAATTCATAGAAATCGAAAAGAGCAATTAAAAAGAAAGCTAAACAATCAAGGACTATATCGTATATACAGCGAAAAGCTGCGATATAAACGCAACAACGATATAATGAATACTATAGGAATGTAATATAGTTTAAAGTAAATAACTACCATATAGTTAATATCTATTGTAAATCTAATACTACAATAATAATACATTATACAACAAATATTACTTCAGCGCATTATATATTGATTAAAAGGGATTTTAATACAAAATATAACATTTACGAACTAAAGATATTATTAACTATTTAAGAAGTTTTGTTTGCTAATTAGTTACAAAATACTAGTATAAACTTTATTAGCGAGATAAAGATATCTATTCATCGCGTAAAATATATAATTGATTTTATTTTCTTTAATATACCTTTCGCAAAGATGATAATGCGCCGGGATATAAATTGCGGATTAAACTATTATATATAGATCATTATTATTCCAAAATAAAATATAATATCTAATAAACGTATTGAATATAAAGTTATCGAAAGCGGTTTATATATGTTTGTTAGTTTAATGAAAAGCGAAGTATATTAGTTGTTGAAAATCGGAAATATCGCTATGAATACCAAGTTGGAAATAATTGCAAAGCGGTTTATTAATTTATTCCAATAATCAATACGGATTGCAAAGTAACCGGCAAGCGACCGGGCATAATTAACGCTTTAATGAATTAACGAAAATGCGATAATGTACAATTTATACAAACGCTTTAACAAAATCTTCGAGGATAGGAAACGGATGCTTATTGTAATGCGCAAAGCGAAAAAAGAATATTGAAGAAAAGTAATCGATAATATATCAAATAACGTAGATTTGTATAAAGTAATAAGCTAGTATAAAACAACCCCCTCTTTTTTAAAGCTTCGCCGTTTATAATCGATGGCTAATTGATTAAAAGCATAAAGGAAAAAGTATAGGTTTTATTAAACAAAGTATTACATAAATACGATAACATTAATAATTTAAAAGCGGATCCGATATTAAAAAGTTATATCTCTACTCTCCTTTGGAATACTATTGTATTCTTTAAAAAGATAAAACGGAATATTTGTTACGCTTCCGCTGCCCGGCTGGCATAGCAGACGTTCCGGTGCACGTGTACGACGTCACGGCTCACGTGCTCGATTAGCGAGCACGTGCCGTGCACGTGTCCTGCCTATGCGGTTCATGTATATATAATAGTCTCTCCCTCGTAGCATAGTCAG
The DNA here is from genome assembly GCA_002162555.1 of Monilinia aucupariae. Classification (NCBI taxonomy): domain Eukaryota; kingdom Fungi; phylum Ascomycota; class Leotiomycetes; order Helotiales; family Sclerotiniaceae; genus Monilinia; species Monilinia aucupariae. The sequence goes on along the minus strand of NGKF01000030.1, from coordinate 304,321 downwards.
GTAGTAGTAAATTCTAAGAACTCTATTGACCCTGT
>NGKF01000030.1:99332-289169 GCA_002162555.1 Monilinia aucupariae | reverse complement strand
CTGATTATAAAAAAATCGCAAAAATATACAACTTTCTATATCAACTAGTAACTATATTAAAATTATATATACAGAATTTCATCCAATCAAAATCAATATTAAGAAAGTTATAAATACCTCGAAATCGTGGTTTTTGATGTGAAATGGTGGCCGGAATGAGGGGGTGGCCGGGAAGTGGGGTAGGGGACTTACGATTTCTGTCACGCTCTAACGTTACTCCGTTCCGGGGCTAACCGGGTGGCGCCTGGTAAGCATGCTACGCGAGGCGATTCGTACATATAACTCTTTTACTTCGTAGTCTCTTTATTTCGTAGTTTATAATTCTAAGTATTGATCTCAATAGTTTACAACTTTCGTTATATTATTATAAACTCTTTAAAATAAGAAATTAAATACTCATTTGTATATATTCACGTATATATATACTTTGTACGCTTTTGTTTAAGCTTTTGCTTTTGTATACGCGATATGCTTTTGCTTTTGCTTTTGTAATTCTCTTGCGTTTAGATTGGTATTATTTCCTTTTTTATATATTCTTTTTCTTTTACTTCTTTTGATATAAAGGCTTTTTTTTTGTTATTACAGATTTTCAAATCGAATTGATACAATAACGCAATTAATTTATTCGATAATACAACGAGATTGCTTTTTTTCGATCCTTTTCTTTTTTTTGAATTACTATTATTTGTTCGAAACTTTTTCTTTTTAATTTTGAAAAGTTTGATAGTAATATTTATAAATACAATATATAGCTTTTTTCGATTAAAGCAAAATTATAGATCGATAGTATGATTATAAGCGATTTAATAGTTTAATTTTATTACGTTTATTTCAACCTCGAATCTTTTATTTAAGTTATAGTGCTACTTTAATTCTTCTACAATTTCGATACTTTTTTTAACTACATTATAATCTTTAATCAATTTTTTTGTATTTACGATAATCTAAACAAAATACAAAAGACGAAGGATAGATTGTTTTCTTTTAAATAAAGCATTGATTTATTGTATATCTATATTGCGAAATTCAAAAGAACTTTTTACAAAGTTTGCGATTAAATATAATTCAACTTAAATAAGATCTTTATTTTCTATAATGGTTTTAATATTATTATATATAATCGATTGTTTCAATAACTATCTCTTCTTTGCGTTTATATCGAATTTATTCAAATTATTCAGCAATTAGCTATACAAGCTAATTCCTTAACTCTTTTTTCCAGCAATTCCAGGCTTTCCGCTTTTTCAACATTTTATATACTACCCCGGCATTACTCGAGCTATAAACCAATGGATATCATACGCATAAACGTAATTAATGCTTTCGATAATATCGATCTATTTGATTTTATTTTAAACCCTAGTACGCTATATTTAGCAAACCTAGTTCTTTGTATATACACGCCGAAGTTCTTTTCAAAAAAGTGTATATTGTTTCGAAAACAAAATAAATATATTAAATATAGTAATCTTTACTATTGAATAAAAGCTTATAATTTTGCTTTATATATTAATACAATAGAATTCTTTATATTGGCTAATATTGTTAATGATTAATCGAATCTATTAAATGAAAAAGAAATAGATTATAAAATAGAAGGGTTAATAAAAGATATTATTGATGATTGTTATTTTTACAAATGTGAAAAGGAAACCGCCAAGTTTATTAGTGTATAATATTTGGCAAAAAGTCAATTTACTAGTAAAGTTAACGTTATACTTTAAGATTTCAATTTACAATTTAAATCATTTGTTTATAAGCTTGGGGCAAACTTTACAAAAGAGGGGGATAGTATCATGCTTTAACGTTATTTCGTTCTGGGGCTAATTGGGTAGCGCCGGTAGATATGTTACGCAAAGCGATTCGTATATATAACTCTTTTATTTCGTAATCTCTTCATTCTGTAGTTTATAATTCTAAGTGTTGATCTCAATAGCTTACGACCTTCGTTACAATTTCAAGTTTGTTTAAATAACTATATTAATCTTGCAATTGTTAAGATTTTCAATATTATATTTAATATAAATTAATTTGATTTAAATAGAAAAAATGATATTAATACTAATATATATACATTTGAAAAATTATTTGTTTAATAGCGATATATTATTTTATTTCATTATTTAATTAAATAAACAAAAGATTACAAACAATTAATATTTTTTATATATTGTAAACAAAACTACTATTATATTAAAAAATATAATAGCTTTTTGTATTTCTTTTAAAAAATTTTCAATTTAATCAAATACAAACGTTTTTGCAATTTTAATAATATTAAACTTTCAATTTTTATAATTACGCAAAGTTTTTGTGTATGCAAATTTAAATAATGAATGAATAATAACAATATCTAGAAAAGCCAAATAAACTAATTTCAAATCTTTATTTTTATTAAAACCAATTATATATTGGTATTTATTATATAGTTCTAGTTCATTTATTGCATTATTTTTTGTTTTAATATATTTAATTATTGTTTATATTTTTTCCTTTATATTATTATATTGATTAATTATAATATATATAATAATAGTTAATCTTTTACATTTTGAACAATTCTTTAAAATAAAACTGTTTTCGAAAGCAATATAATCAAAAATGATATTCTCGAAAATGCTATTTCCGGAAATCGATTTTCTTTCGAATATATTTCCATTAAAATTGTTTTTAAGGATTATATTAGACTTATTTGATATTAAAATAGAAGATAAAGTTCGGGTTCAGATTCGAGTTTGAATTCGTATACTTATGTTTATATTTATGCTTATATTTATGCTTATACTTATATCTATATCTATATATAAAGATATTCTTTTATTAACTTTCTTTTTATTATTTTTTTATTGTTTATATTTCTATTGATACTTTATTACGTAATTATAATCGTTTAAGATAACTTGAGATTGAATTATATATTTCAGATAGTTTATAGATTCTTTAGAAATCAATTTGATATTATTTTGAATTGATCTTTTATTTGATCAAAATGTTTTATTTTATTTTGAGATATCTCGAAACGTTTTGAGATATTTTATTTTATTTCAATTGAAATTAAATTAATTCAATTTATTTTTAAGCGATCTTAAGTTTATATAAAAACACTATTATTATTATTTTAATATAATAATTCTTTAATTATTTTAAAGATTAAAAATATTCAAAAAACCAAAACTATTTCAAAATTATTTAAAATCACTTTATATATTTTCAAATGATTTCAAACTATTTTATTATTATTTCAAGTTAATATCAATTATTAAATACTAATATACTAATATTATTAAAACTTCGAATATCATAAATAATAATATTAATAATTATATATATTATAAATAATAATATTAATAATTATATATAATCCAATTAATACATTTTTATATAAATAAAATATTTTGTATTATATTTCCAATCCTATATTTATTTTTATAGCTGTAATTATAACTACAATAAACTTGTTCTATTCTTTGCAAACCTATAACCATTGCTTTTATAACTATCGCTTTCGTAATCATCGCTTCCGTAATCATTGCCTTTATAATCATTACTCTTATAATTATTGTTTTTATCATCATTGCTTTTGTAACTATCGCCTTTATAATTATTATCTTTATTTTTGTTATTATTATTATTATTATTGTTATTGCTTTCTTTATTATTCTCTTTATTATTCTTATTATTATTATTATTTTATAAACTATTTACAAAAGTTTCAATAATATATTTTCGATTATAATAAAGTAAAAACAAACTATATATTAATAGTTTGTAATCTATTTTTATAATTAATAATATAAAATAAAGATTAAATATATTTGTATTATTAATAATATTTATAATAATAAACAAATATTGTTTTTAATTAAATTTTATTATTACAAATTAATATAATTGATATAATATATTATTTCGAATATAATAAAAATCGTTGATATTATATATTACTTTTTTTTTTTCGAAATAAAAGAAATTTGTTGATACTATTATATTCTATTTCGTTAATTAAATTAAATAATATTTTTTATATTATAATCTAAATGATTATTAGTAATAATATATAATCAAATTCAATTCTTTTATTTATTTTTATTAAAGTTTTGAATAAGTTTAATTCGAAATAAATGATTAAATAATAATATAGATAATCTTAATAATTTGAATGAAAATTGAAAATCATATTTAATTATATTCTATACTAAATCATTATATTCTTTCAAATTTGCAAATATATTCTTATAATATTTATCGTTAATAATTATTAATTTTTTATTATCTTTAATATTTTAATTATAATTTTTCTTTATAAATGATACAAAACTATAAATAAGCTTAAAACAATAATTCTTAATCAATTTTATTGATTCAATAAATTCAAGGAAATTATATATTTATACTTTTACAAAACCAAAACGCAACGATTATAATATAATGTTTTTAGCGAAAAAGTATATTATAAGATTTAAAAACGATATTGTATTAATTCAAACTTTCTATTTTTTAAAATTCAAATTAGTTTTTATATAATAATAAATGAATATTAAATATTAAATATTTATAGCTTTATTCGCTATTAAATATATTACAATTCATAATATATTTATACTTTAATATATTGTTTAATAAATGTAAACCTATATGGAAATTTAATAAATTTAATAACTTTTTCTATTTGTTTAATAGCTTTGTTTTTTATTGTTTTGATATAATATTTTAAATAATCATCTTTATGTTATTTTCTATTAATAATTCTTTATATTCTAAAACATAATTATTCTTTATTTAATTGTTGATTTTTTGATTAACTATATTATTTATATTTAAAAAATCTAATTATGTATCTTCATTATCATCAATATTTTAATTATTTGTTATTTAACTATTTATGATTAATATTACATTTATTAACGTTTTATATATAGTTTGGAATATATATAATATCATTTTCTCTTTTTTTTTGAAATAAGTTTATTTAAACAATTACAAAATTTCAGAAATATATAAACTATATATTAAAAACATTTTATTAATACTTTTATAAATATATATTTTTAAATATTTATAGATAATATTTATATAAAACTTGCTTTATATTAAATTAAATAATTATAATACTACAATATTAAAAATATCAAAATTAATAATATTTTATCAACTTTAAATAGTAACTATAAAAACAAATACATTGGATTTTGAATTCGCAATCAATTTAATAAAAAAATAAACATTTGTAAATATTTAATAAATATTATTTTATTAAATTTCGTTGATATATTATTATATAATAATCTTATTAATATTTAATTAATTCTATATTATTTTAAATATAATATATTATATCTATATCTTAATATCAAATATAAAAAAGTAAACAATTGAAATTTTTGAAAATAAGATTCAATTCGCATCAGATTATCATTAGAATATTTCTCGAATCCTCTTTATAAAATCAATTCATCTGGAATCGAAATAATAATTTCGTTAATATTGGATTTAGATTTCTATTGGGTTATAATATCTAGAAGCAAATTGAATAAACTTTATTTATTTATTAATAAACTTTCTATTATAATATCTTATATAATCATTATTTAAATAATATTAACATTTTTAAAGATAATCGATAATTCTACAAAAAATTAATATACTTTGTTGAAAACGATTTGTAATTATACAAAAAAACTCTTCAACGTTTAAATCATTTTTTTCAAAAAAAAACATAATATATTATTATAAACCCAAATAGTAAATCGATTTAAAAAAATAAAGTAAAAACTTTAAAAAACTTTAAAATAGAAATTATAAATAAAGATTGTTTTGTTAAAAAACGTTTTAATAATTGTACAATATATAAACATATAAAGTTTAATTTATAAATTTATATTAGTTTATAGCTTCAACAATTATAAAATCCAAATCGATTTAATAGAAATTGAAACTTTAAAAAAAATAATTAATAAAAAACTTATTATCTAGATTAAATTTGCTATTCTTATAGTTTAAACAATAAGTATATATAGAATAATAAACATTAGATTTATAATTATTACAAAGATTAAAAAGAAATATAATATAGTTGTAAACAATTTAGAATAGTTTTATTACTTTTTTTTTAATGTTAAAATCAAAAGATTAATCTATTAAATCATAATATATAGTATTCGTATAAATATAATTAATAAAGATAAAGAGAACTTTTTGCAACAAAAATTCATTTTATAATTGAAAACCGATAATACAAAATTAAATTTAAAAATCGATTATTTGTTTTGGTTAATTCGATATAATATAAAAGAGAAAAAAATATCATTTTTAATATTGATCTTAATCTTCTCAAATATGATCAATATGGTATTAATAAACAATTTATTCTATAAATCTCAATAGTATAAAATAAGCCTATATAATATTATTTATATTTCTAATAAATATTATAATTACCAGGAATTAAACTATTATAGATTTTAATTATATACAAAGAAAACAATATATAACAATTGTACAACAAACCATTAAATAGATATATATTTAAAAAAAGGCTTTAAATAAAAAAAAAATAAAAATATACTAATTGTAAAAATAACCATTATGTATAGAATAAGTTTAATTATCGAAAACTAAGCGATAAATTCGTTTAAGCAAAAAAGATGATATTATATATATCAAATAGATTTATAATAGAAGAAAATAAGCGATTATTTTTTACAAATCTACTCTTTTTCAATTTTACTTTTTCTATTTTATAAAACGCTTTAAACAAAAAAAGAAAGATAATAAAGAGAACGTTTTTTCGCTTAATTCTATATTAAATAAAACTAATCTTAATATTCAATACTTAATCTTTTCAATCGAAAATAATTATTAATATCTTTAATATTTAAGTATTCATTTCCAATATTTAAAAGTTAACGTTCATTTTCCAAATAATAGTAATGTTGCTATATATATTACAAAGAAACATTACAATAATATTTGAGATTAATGAATTATAATAAAAAATTCAGAATATTATAATATAATATTAATAAACAAAAGATAATTATAATAACCCTTTTTAATAACTCAAACATGATACAATATTAAATTGTAATAGTTCAAAAACTATAAACAAACAAATTTAACTAAAGCATTTATAATAATAATAAAAACTAATATTTTATATATAAACAATAAAAAAGTACAAAAATAACTATGTTTATTAATAAAAGATTTAATATTAAAGATTGAACCTTTATTATATTTATATCGAATCTATACATCTTTATAATTTAAATAAGCGATTTAAATGAGAGATATTTATTCAAATCATTAATATCTATAATTCGATTCCAAATTCATATTGTAAAACTATTGGATTATTTATTCTATTAGCTATAGAAATCGAACTAAATAACTAAAACGTTCGATATATTGTATTAAAAGATTTTAATCTATATTACTCATTATAAAAAAGAATTGCAGAATAAATATCAAAAGAATACTTTATTACTTTAATCAATATAATACAACAAATTAACGTTATTTTAACTATATCGAAAATATTTAAAATATAGAATAAAAAAACCTTTTTCTTTATTATCAAATTTATATGGATATCATATAATTTAAAACATTTATTAACAAATTGTAAAGTTATAATAAAATTAAACTTCGATTTAGATTATTTTTTGATTTAAATAAAACTTAATTTAACTTTTAGAATATTCGAAATCTTATATAAATGATAATGGAAAAAGATAATAAAAAAATATTTTTATAATACTTTTTTTGCAACGTTTTAAACAATTTATTTATATTCGAAAATAAACAAAATATAAATTTCTTTTTAAACTAAATCCTTTATTATATAATCAAATCGATCAATAATACAATTTTTAAATTTAAAATAACGATTTATAATAAATTATATTGAATATTTTAATACTTCGCTTTTGTTAAAAAAACGTAATTATTAAAACAAAAATTGTTAATCATCGATTTATTAATAATTTGTATAAAATATAAAAAGATTTATAAAGCAAAAAAAAATTAATAAACAAAAAAACAATAATTTATTTTCGAAAATAATTAATAAAAGCGATATATATGCAAAAAAGAATTTGGAATATAGAGAAATAAATAAAAAATAGAAATTATTTTTTTAAACAAATATTACAATTCTTAAACTTTAAAATAAATAATAATTAAATTACAATAAAAAAAGAAAAGGTTTTGATATTTGTAAATCATTTCTTTGTATTTTTATTATATATTAATCTAATAAATATTATTAATTATAATATAGAGAAAAAAAGATATTTATAATTATTAAATAAAAAATAAGAAATTGATAAAAACAATATATATTTTGCAATATCGAAGTTATCGAATTATAAAGCCCCTTAGTTTATTTGGATTTATTAACTTTACAATCAAAAAATTATTTAAAGTTTTTAATCTTTATTTTATATATTTATTCAAAAGATATATTAAACTAAACTTTTTTTTTAGATATTTTAAACAAATATATATTATTATAATCTCAAAACTAAGCAAAAACAAATTATTAATAAAATTATATTGTTTAATAGTTTTTTTTAAATATCTTTAATGAACTATTAAAGAAATTAATTATAAATAAATTCTTATATATAATAAAAACTAATAAATTTCTTTTTATTTATCAAATAGAAACAAAATCGATATAGAATATTATTATAGTATTAAAACTAATTATTAAACAAATATATATATTTTGGAAATCTTTTTTAAACCAAATAATTAATTTCTTAAATCTCGATATAATAGATACATTTGATAATGCTTTTTATTTGCGATTATTATATATTCTATATTAAAAACGTATATTCAAATATTTAATTAATATAATAACTAGTTTTCTTATTGATAAGTATAACAATATACAAATAAATAATTATATAAATCTATAATAATTAATATACAATAAGATTTTATAAAAATCATTATTAAATTTGATTCTTTTTTTGTTTTATAATAGCAAATTGATCGAAACTTATTTTATAATATATCAAAAAAATAGTATAATCAAGTTTATAAACAATATTAATATTTTAATGTAAAGTATTATCATTATAAATATTTGCTAAATCCTATAATGTATATACAATAAATGCTAGGATTAGATAAAGCAATATAAAGCCAAATTTGCTTTAAAGAAATATTAGTTTTTATATTTTATTAAGAACCTCAAACGATATAATTTTATAATTTTGATTGTTTTCGATATTATTACGATTAATCTATATATTAGTATTAAAATATTAAGCTTTCAAATCGATAAACAATTAAAATGATAAGAATATATAAAGAAAATCGAATACAAACTAGTAATTCAAATATTGACTTTAATATAAATAATATTTTTTATATAAAGAATAAATCTATGTAATGTTTAATAAGTTCATAAAACAATAGTAATATTGATTATTATTTATATTTTAATTGTATAATATATATCAAATAAAATTAAAAAGATAAAAAAAGTATTATTTTAAAGTTTTAAAAACAATAAAATACTTTTTTTCGATTAATCTATAAAAGCTTTAAAATCATTTCTATACTAATTCTTTATACAAAAACAATATATATTTCTTTGAAGTTTTATTTCGATAAATTTTAAACAAAAACGAAATATAGGATTTAAACAATAGAAATAATATATTTAATTCGAAATATATATTGTAAAAGGGAAGAAGGTGAGGGGTGAAAACAACAACCAAAAACAACAAAAAGAATGGCTTTCTGGGAGAGAGCAATATAACAAAAGGGGAGTAGGGGTTAGGGTTAACTAAGATGATCATGAACAACAAAAAAGAAAAGGATAATCAAAATAATCTAGATTATAATGAATATATATATAATCAAAAAAAGGAATAATAAATGAAATAAAATTTAATAAACAAAATATAACATAATAATCTAAAATATAAAGTAAAAAGAATATAAATATTTTTTATAAAAAGCAAAGTTATATAAAAATGTTAAATCCGAATGGTTGAAATTATTCTGCAATCTTATATTTTTTTCTACCCTATCTATTAATCAACTTTGATTAACCAAAAACAAAAAACAAAAAAAAACCGCAAAAACAAGTTTAATCAAATCTATATATCAACAAATAAATTAATATACCCATTTCGTTATATTAATAAAATGCTTTAACAAAATCCATTGATCCAATATTTTCAAATACCGGCTGCCAAACTTTACAAATTTGTAAAATATCTTCTTGCAAATTTATTACACCTCGAATTTATCATTTCAACTTCAAATATTTCGAAAACCTACAATTATTTGTTTTGTATAGTAAACGATTTTTTTAACATATAAAATGGTTTTGGTTTACAAATAAATTATTGTGGTGATATCTCCTCCTCTATATATTATCTCTTTTTCGAAGGTTTTAGATTTTCATCATCTTCAAAGGATCCGTTTTAAGAACTATAAATATTAAAGCTTGAGAAATATAAACAATCAGATTTTTGACCATCGAAAATAAAATAGAAAAAAGCAATAAATTCTTTATTTATAAAAAAATCAACATTTAATTCTAATATATAAACTATCGTTAAACAACCAAAAAATAAATATTTCCTATATATTCTCTTTTATCTCTCCATTTCCTTGAAAATCTATACAAAAAAGACCAAAATATTCTTCTTTAATTTTTTATACTATAATTTGAACTTTTTCTTTGGTTTTTACAATAATTCCAAGGCGTTTTTCTTTATTAACGTATTATCCCAAAACAAAATTCCTACAAATGCTTATTTAATAGAATACGTAAAAGGTACGCAAATATTCATCGGAAAATTAGATATTATAAATCTTCCCCCCTCCAATACATTTTTATTAAAGATTAACATTAAGTTATAGTATAATTTAAATATCGTTGAATATGACATACCATTTTCAAAAAGGGGTAAAGGTTGATTGTTATTGTTATACATTACAATTATATAAAGAACTATAAAAGTATATAAAAGTTTAATACTTATTACAACTACATTAATCTTAACAATTGTTTTTGGGGTTAATATATCTACTGGATCTATAATAACTTTTCAATTCAACTTTATATTCTTTTTTATAACCTTGTAATCCTTAAAGTTAATCTTAAATAATAATAATTGTTATTCTCCAACATTAAATAATAAAGCTTTAGGGAAAGCTTTAATTAATTTAATCGATCAAAAAGTATTAGTTTTTTCTATTAGAACAAAAAAGAAATAAACTCGATACTCGATTTTATAATTATTGTGAAAAATAAAGAATATAGCTATACTATACAAACTACATTTTTTCTTCAAGCCAAAAATATCCAAAACATTATTATATACAAACAAATGATTAGAATTTCCAATCGAAGTATACTTTATTATAAAGAAAAGAATTATCAATAAGCGATACTCCCTATCAAATCTTTAAAAGGTCGCTTTTTATCAAAAAGCTAAATCAATGCGTATAATTTGTTACATTGAAGAGAAATAAACTATATATAGAAAGTCATAATCCTTTCTTTTTCAATAATAATAGTATTGGTATATTTTAATCAAAGATTAAATATTATTTTTAATTAAATTATTAAAAATGTTTGATATCAAAATCAAGATTCAAGCAAATCTTATTAATAGTAGTACTCTATAAATATTCAAATATACAAAAAGATTTATTTTATTAAAAAAAAACTTTTGAAAAATTAATAAATTAAAAATTTATTAATATTAAGCTTTTTTCGCAATAATATAAAGTTTAAATCAATTATAAAATTTTCTAGAAATATGCATTTTATCGATTATATCTTTTTTTGTATAAACTTTTGCTAATCTATTATCAAACTTTTCCATTTTGTAACGAATAGTTTTTAAACCAAAGATATTTGTCAATTGTTAAATATAATATAAATATATATTTAACGGACAGTGAGCAATTAGTTTAATCATTTGATACTATCCAATTCGTTTAACGATATATTTTTCTAACAAAGTTTGAAACTATACGAAATTGTTATTGATAGTTACGGGGGGATATTTGTATACCTTAAAAGTAATATATTTATCAATCTTTTAATATTCAACAATATAATTACCAGGTTTAACAAAAGTTCGATGATGAACTATTATAGCATTCATTAAACTTACTTTGCGATCAACTTTCTTAACCGAAATATTAATGTTTAAATGTTCCTAAACCATTATATTGTAATTTACTAATTTAATAGAAACATTTAAATCTATATTCTTAATCTCGAACATAGATATAAATCGAAAAAACATTTTCAATCGATATTGTTTATCATTAATACTTAATAAATCATACTCATTGTAAAAAAAACCTAAATCTTTGATTTCCTTATTAATTCATTTCATTCTAATCTTTTTTTTCGATACAACCAGAACAATTTTTTTAAACTTAAAAAGTATAACCTATTGATTAATACAATATCCTCATCTTTATACTCCTGATAACTAATGCATTAATTCACTATTGATATTATCGATTATATCATTAAATCCAAAAGTTTTAATAATAGCATATAAATCTTTAATAAATCAAAAACCTTATTTGAAGATAAATAATAAAGTTAAAGGTTTGCTAATAAGAAATCTTATTTAATGGTTTATAATGTTGCTTAAGTATTCTTTATATTTGTATCAAGTATCCTCCATCTTTCTGATAACAATCATGTTATTCTTTAAGTATTCTTTCTAAAAGATATTAATAGTAAACTATATTTTATCCCGGACCATATCGGTCACCAATTCATCCATAACTTTTTTAAATTTATATTGCAAAATCAATACAAAATAATTAAAGGAAGTGTACACGTTATATTATAATTTAACAAATTGATTTTTGTATCACTCCAGAATCTACGAAAAATAATTGAATTTTTCCGTATGTTATATTTTAACAACAATTAAAAAAACTACAAATCGTTAATTAGCTTTATTATATTTAATTTTTTTAACTAGTAAAGATTTTAGTTTATTTATTATAAAAAACAAAAAATATAATAAAAATAAAAAATTGTAATATTAAAGGGTAAAGGGATATAAAAGATTTAATATAAAAATGTAAAAAATCTTATAAAGAAAATAAGATTTATAAATACAAAAAAGACTGAAGAATTAATAAATTAATAAAAAAAACAATTGTTTGAAAACAAAAGAATTAATATTAAAATTAAAGAATTATAAAGTTAATAATACAAAAGGGTGTAAAGATTAAGGTATAGTATATAAAAAGGTTGTTGTTAAAGGAAAAGATTAAAGTGAAGGGGAAAAAAAGATATTGATATAACAAAAAAACAAATTAAACAAAGACAACGTGTAACATAAACAAACAATAAAGGAAAACAAATAATTTAATATAAATAGAAAAAAATAGAAATCACCTTATTAATAGGGTAATTGTTTCATTTACCAATGAATAATATTGTTTTTGATAACAAATAACTCATTCATTTAAAATAAAATAATAAATTACAAATGATTTTGGATAACAATTTTGAAGGATTTGGTTAATCCATTAAACAATAGCAACGAAGATTTGGTTAATTTATCGGACGATAATATGGGTTGATATTTTTGATAAAGTTGGACTTTAAAACTGGGGCTTTACATTAAATTTGGGGAGTTTAAAATCTTGTTCATACAGATCCTGATCTGCGAAAAGGGATTTCAATAATCAGATTAGAATGGCAAAATTGATTTCTTCTAGATATTGAATTATTGTTTACTAATTAATTTGTATTCTCCAGAGTTTGTTTAATGAGTTTTTCAAATAAAAAAATTAAAGTTTTCAAAGAATTTTTAATCTCCAAATCATTATTTTCAACTTTGTTTGGTTTTATCGGAACAATTATATTGTTATATTAAATAAACTTTTTGAATTTGTTACCTGTATAAGTTTCATATAAATAAATTTTATTTAGTTTTTTTAAGATATAAATGTTTTTGTTTATATTTGCTTTTGTTATTTGATAAGGTCCAAATCATTGATATATAAGTTTCCGCTTTTTTGATATATTGATTTTGTTTAATGAATTATTATATAAAACTATATCGCTTTATTTGATATTTTTTTTTATTGCATTATAATTTTTATTAAAGTGTTCTTTTTTATCGAATCAATAATGTTTTTTGTATAATACAATTTTTTGAATATTTTTATTTTTTATCTTAAATTAGTATATGTAAACAATCAATAAATCGGATTTCGTTTTTATAATATTTTAGTTTAAAACTTTTTATATATAATATTTGGTTTCGATTAGTAGAACAAAATGCTAGCTATAGATTATATAAAAAAGAGTAAGATTAATAGATTTATAAATAGTAACCCTATTAATCATCAAGATAATATTCAAATATTGAAATTATTTTCTTTTTTTTTTTGTTGTTTTAACTAAACCATTTTTCAATAATTGATATCTATATTCCATTACTCCGTTTATTTTCGAATTGTATATTAAAATCTAAACTTTATTGATTCTATACTTTGCCGCAAAATATTTCATATAATCTTTGTTTTCAAACCTTTCATTTATAACAATTTTTCCAAATATACTATATCGATAAATAATATTCCAAAGAAATAACGCGATATTCTTTGAATTAGTAATACGCAAAAGTTTTGCTTTAACCTATCCAAAAAAATTATTATATAGAATTATTAAGTATTTGTAATTATTGTTAATAAGTATATAAATAATATTTAAATCGCATTTGGTTTAATATATATTAATTTAAATTGAATGTAATAATTTTTTTTTAAGATTTAATTTACGAAATTGATAATTAAAATAAACTTTGATAAACGTTTTAACTTTTTGAAACATATTCGTTTAATAATATAATTAATGAATTTTGTTGAATATACTTTTCATTCCTTTGTGACTATATATATTATACAAATGAAAGATTAATTTTAAACGTTTATTTTTATTATCGATAACTCATTGATGAGGTACATTCTTTAACCCATTCTTAAACAAATATTTATCTCGTACATTAAATCCTAAAGCTTTTTTTTTTGAACTTTCCAAAGTTTAATATTATTATGTTTATTGGCTTTTGTAGAGTTAATAAATAGAAAGCGATTTTCCAATTATCTTTTGAATACCTGTTGTATAATATAATACTTTGCGAATTCGTAAAGTTTCGCGAATCATTTACTATTACAATATTATTAAACTCTTTAGCAATTCAATTATTAATATCTACTTTATCTTTAGAAAAGTTAAAAGAATTTCAAAATTGTTGTAATAATTTGTCGGTAGTAGTATAAAATGCTCCCTTGATATGTCGGATTTCAAAGTCGAACAATCGAATTTAAGCGATCTATTTTGTAACCAGAGCTCCAGATAAATCAATAGCAATACGGTTGAATTGTATAATCAAAACTTTAGCATTAATCTCGAGAATGAAATGCGTATTATAAAGATCAAATCTAAATTTTCGTAAAGCTTTTAAAATATTATAATATTTTTTTTTAATTGTATTGTAATTCTTTTCAACAGTATTTCATATTTCATTTTCAAAACAAATCATTATTCTTTTTCTATTGAGTATTTGATTCAAATAAGCGCTTTATTCTTTAAAACTAGTATCAATATTGCAAACAATATCATCAACCTTTTTCGGATTATTATATCGCAAAGGTATAAAAGCAAAAGCGTAGATTAAAGTATGCTTTAGAGAATCTATAACAAATTGCTTTAACTTTATCCAAATAAACTTTATACTTTTCTTTAATAATCGATATAGAAAATCTGCTTTTTTAGCGAAATTCTTTATCCAGATCCGAAAGAAAATATAGATTTCAAAAAATATCCGAATATCATATTTATTAAATAATGTAAACTAATTAATAATCTTCTGGATTTTTGTATTTGCAAAAGTTTGTTTATCAATGTTATAAACGTAACTAATAATCTGGATTTCATTTATATATCATTTTGATTTAGTTTCAATTAAATAATCCGCTTTTTCTAATTGTTCAAGCGTTTTATTAATGGATTGAATATATTTGAAAACGAAATATTTAACTTCATTTTCAACTTTCTTTATATTGTAATTATTTAATGAACTTTTAATCTCAATATTATTTAGAAATAATAATGCTATAATTAGCGAAAGATTGTTCAAAATTTTCAAAATAATTTTACAAAACTAAACCACCAAGTTTATTGTTTTTTGTAGAAAAGTTGTTTATTGTAATAAACTAAGCGAAGTTTGAAATATAATTATATCCTTATTCTTTTTTGCCAAAAAAACTTGATTATAATTAAAAAAGAAATCGACCAAAAAAGTAATTATATACTCTGTAAAATTTTCAATAAAAGTATCTATATCAAATAGAAAATTAGCATCCCGGATTATAATCTTGTTCAATTTAATAATAATATTGATAATTCTGTAAATGCTAAAAATCTTTTTTTTAACCAAAAACCATAGATTCCTGTATAGCCTTTTACAATACTCGAATATTCTTTAATCAATACGATCTTGAAACATCTTAAAGACTATTTGCACCAAAGCTTTTGAAATCGAAAAATCTATTGTTTACTATACTATATACGAAATTGTATTGATCTTTTAAAAAAGCGCAACATTAGGTTACACTTTGCTAGTATAAGTTCAATTAAATGTTAAAGCATTTTTACGATTCAAAAAACACAATAACAATAAATCTTTTTTTTGTTTAATAAATATATCTCCATACTTAATTTCCTTTATATATTCAAAAGTTAATCAATATCTTTTAGATTCATTGTTAAATCTTAATATCAAATACTTTTTTTATTTATCAATAAATTCTTAACAAAAAAACATTTTCCTATAATGTTTAAACCAATCTATCAATCCTTTGAGACCTTTTTCATCTATATTTGTAGGAATATTGAATAATTGAACTTTATTAGTTTTATTCTTATACAAAATATTAACAAAAAATGGAAGATCCTTTCGAAAATCCTTTACCAATACTTCAATTATTAGATATATAGGTTATATAGTAATTCGATAATACTTATAAATAGATTTGTTATTATCTCCAAAAGCAATCAAATATTCAATATATTTTGGTTTATTAATATATAAATCTTACGGATCTGGAAGTAGAATATAGTTTTCGATTAGTTCCAAATAAATTAACACTTTTTCCAACCATTCATAAAGTTCTGGGCTCAACAATTTGTAACATTTATCAAATACTATTTGCTTTTTCAAAAGTTCTACTTTTCGAAGAGGATTTAATACAAAATTACCAATATATTGCTTATTGAATATACCAGAATCTAATTTTCTTTATTAACATTGGAGAAATGTTTATTATAGGCTATTTGCAACACTTGCTCGTTATACTAAACATTTGTACAATATTTACCATCGTTATCGATAATCGCAATGTATTATAAACTATACTGGTAATTAAATATGACTTCGCCGGCAATAAACTATAGTATATTCAATAAAAGTTTGTTTTAAGTATTTTTTATAATATAGATATTGATTATGTTCGTAATTTCATTAAAAAAGATTTTGATATTTTTGTATATACTTATAAATTTCGATTCGATTATATCGATATCAATAATATTTATATTTACCAGGCTCATCGAGAGATTCAAAATTATATACAATTTATTATTCATTATATTAATAGTAAAACCATTGTTAAAAATGGTTTCGATTAGGCTTTGGTTATTCAATAGAATTTTGATTATTAATAACTTTTTACGATTTTAATCCGTTTTTGAAATATATGCAACCTAATTATACACCTTCTTTTAATAGTTTAGCAAAATAATAGAAATTGTATTTATTTGTATTAAAGGGTTATATTCAAATATGTTATAATAATTAATTTGTATTTCAACAAACTTTTGGTTTTAAATTATAGTAATATAGAATTCCAAAGTAATAAATAATATATTATTAATAATTTCGAGAAGTTTTGGTATTAATACTTCGGGTTTTGATAAATTATCAATTTTGGTTAATTATCTCTTCCAAAGTTCGGGTATTGTTTTAAGTAGAAAACCGATAGGAATAGAAATTTCAATCCCAAAAATCAAATATTTAATTTGCTCAATTGTACTATAACCGTTGATTATGATCGAAAGAATAAATTTTTTTTTTAGCTTTCTAAAAACAACTTTTTTAATAATAATCGATAAATCTATTTTTGTAAAGTCTTAACCACTCAAAAGTATATCATTTATTATAAAATCTAGAGTATTGAATAGAGAAAACCCAATTGCTTAAGTTTTTGCAAAAATAAAAACAGCAAGTTTTGAAACCATATCTTCGGGTTTTCGTTTTAAAATAGAAATAACTTTTTTTGCTTTGTTTTTGCTAATATATTATTCAAATTGCGGTATAACAAGCTTAGGCTGAATAATAACGTTAATATATTCCAGAATAAAGCCATTTGAACAAGAAGTAAAGAATAAAATCGAGTTAACATTGTTAAAGAAATGAACACCATTATCAACGATTTCAATAATATTAACATATTTAATCGATTTTAAATTCGAATTATCCTTTTTATTCTACTCATTCATCTTTACATTAGCCGATATAAAATATACCAAAAGATTTATATTCTTGTCGTAAAAGATTTGAAATGGTTTTACTTGATTTTGATTCTTTCTTCAATATATAACACCGAATCTATCAAAGATGATCCATTTTTTTATATAATACTCTTTGAAAACTGAACAATTTTTTTTTATAGTATAGCTTTTGTTTTTAGATTATACATTCTAACAATAAAAGCAAAACTTATTGTAAACTACATTAACCTTTATTGTTTCATTGTTATTAAGAACTTTAACAAAGCTAGAAAAAGCTACAAACTTTTTTATAATAACAAGTTTAATTAGAAATGTAATGCTTTTAACAACAAACATCTCGAATGCTTTAATTAGCGAACTTATTTCATCATTATAATCTTTAGAAAATACAGATTTTTTCTTTTTAAACTTTCCTACAACCTTTATAGTAATATCAACTATTTCAACATTAATTTTCTTTAATCGAGCTTTTTCTTTAAAGTTCTTATTGTGGTTTAATAGATCCGCATACTTTATATAAACCGTATAAATCAAAGCTCAAATCAAAATGTAACGTTCTTTTAATAAACTGCTAATTTTATCAACAAACCTTAATCTTAATCGAATGCTTAAGCTTTCCAAAAACAAAAAGGCGATGATTTCAATAGTAATCTTCTTCTTCACTATAAACCGAATTGCAATAAGATTATAGTTTTGACTATAGATCAATATATCTTTGGGATTATACTTTTCCTTTGCATTGTATTTAAACGCCAAAGTTTACAAATAGTTTTGGTTATATTTTAATCGAAAAGTGTTTTGTATAGCATATTCTGTTAAAAAAACAAGTTTGAAAATCTTTTTCCAATTTCAACCAAATGATTTGTATTCATTTATAACCTTTACATCAAATCGAAAATTATATTCTATTTGCTTAAGAATTCGATAACGAAACTTTTCCTTAATCATATTATATTCTCGTTTGAAATCCTCTATAGCCTTGCATCACTCTGTTACATTGGTACTATCGAACCATAGTATTCCTTCCTTTTCCGCGAATAGTAGACTTTTTTTGTTGAACTTTACGAAAGCTTTAACAAATTCTTTAATATTATTTTTGTTAAATATAAAGGCATCCTTATTTTGTTTAAAGTTTTTCTCAAAATCGAATTTGATTTTAAAAGGAATAATGATTTCAAGCTTTGCCTTCGCAAATTGCTTACCTTTAGCATTATAACGCTTGCTTTTACAAAGCTTTGGTTTACTAAAAAGGCCAAATTGCTTATTGCTAATAAACCCATCAATCTTTTCGATTTTAGGATCTCTAAAGGCCATTATATCGAACGCAAATACACTGGGATTACTAATAGATTCGGAAAATATAATTAATTGATAAAGTATCGTAATTTAAACAATTGAATTGTATAAAGTGTAAGTATAATATAATTAAAATGTAAATTTTTCGATAACATAAATAAAATAATAAAGAAATAATAAGAATAATATAAACAAAAGGAAAACAAATCCTTAATAATAAATGAAAGATTTTAACAACGACAAAATCCCCGTTCACTTCGGTATTGATATTTTATAAATTTGCAAAGTATCATTATGCGTATCTACCAACATTGAAATGTAGCATATCGATTGCAACTTGGTTCATATAAATCAATTAAAACAATGCTAGATTAATTAAGTAGATAATCAAAACATGCTTAGATCCTTCCCGAAGGTTTGGTATTTACTATACCCAAACCTAAAATAAAATTTTTACGATTGCGCCGAAATTCACTATTGCCTATCGTCCCACAAAGTCCATTTACCTCATATACTAATCCTTAGCGTTTTAATCACAAATACTTAATCGAATCAAAATATAACCAAACCGATTCAATGGTTTATTTAAAGTTTCAGCAGATTATACTTTTCCTTTTCCAATTTGATTTTCAAATAACGAACTTAAAAGTACAAAGCTATTGAATGGCTTTTCAATATTAGCAATAAAAACTATATAAATAATATATATTGAATTTTTTGGGTTATAAACTATAAAGTAGGTTTGGTATATAATTTATAAACTAAATTGTTAAATAAAGAAAATTATTGCTTTTGATAATAATTGTTAATTCTACAATCATTTCGCATTATTATTCGATTTGTGATACAAGCGTTATTAAATCTTATCTTTATTGTTGTTACATTTAAATAGTCGATATCGAACAAAAATATAGTTGCTTACAATTTAGGTTTCTTTTTTCCGAAATATAATCTATTTTGTTGTTTTTGCTTCCTTTTTATCCTTATCGAAAAATGCAATTCTATATTATTGTTGTTTATAGTTTCTTTATCAATTTTTCCGATATTTTGGATTCTTTACAAAATACTCCAATATATCAAAAAGAATTCAAGATTGTATATTGCTTTTATAAATAATTAACTTTGGATAAACTTTTGTTTTTATATAGGTCATTAATATAAAAGGGAAAAAAGTGAAAAGTGGAAATAATAATTAAAAACAACAAAAAGAATGGTTTTCTGGAAAAGAGCAATATAACAAAAGGAAAATAGGGGCTAGGGTCAATTAGGATGATTATGGACGATAGAGGAGGAAAAGACAATCAGAATGATCTAGATTATAATGGACATATACACAATCAAGAAAAAAGGTGGTAAATGAAATAAAACTCAATAAACAAAATATAACATAGTGATCTAAGATACAAAATGAAAAGAGTATAAATACTCCTTATGAGAGGCGAGGTTATGTAAGGGTGTTAGGTCCGAATGGTCGGAGCCATTCTGCAGTCTCACAATATAATAAAATTAAAAAATCAATCCGAAGATATAAAAGGAAAGCAATAAACCCTTTTACTTCTAATATATTTAAATACAAATAAACTATAAAAAGTATAAGAATCAAAAGAGTTTCGATTTATCAAAACTATAATTCGAAAATCGATAAATAGATACTTTTCGTATTATTTATAATCGATAAAATTATATAGAAAATTCAAAACGATTAATTAAAAGAATAACAAAACGTTAAAAATAAATATATTGAATAGAAAATATTGGTTTATTGCAATTATAAAATCAAAAAAGCTAAAATAGTAATATACAATGAAATATTGAAAAAGGTTTTATTAATAGTTTTGATAATTAAAATAAAGAAAATTGATTTGAAAAATTTCTTTTATAATTATAAAATCTTTAATATCATTCTAAAGTACAATCGTTGTAAATAGAAAAAGCAAACGATAAAATATATATTATTTAAATACTTAATCTTCGAAATACAATATATAGATTTGCAATATAATATATATATCTCTTTTATTAGATACTTAGTTTGGAATAATTTAATATTTAAAATAATAATGATATAACTAATAAAAACTAGCTTTTTATTATAATATAAATTATCTTTAGAAATATCGATTAATAATATTTAAAATACTATTAAATTATTTAATTAAAACTATCGTATATTTTATAAACTATTTAAAATCTATTTAATTTAATAGATTAACCCTCTATATATTATCGAGAAAACTTATAGCAATTTTTGCATTTTTAGTATTATTATTAACTTTATTAATAAAATTATATTATATATATTAAAAAGTTTATTGTATAAAATCTAGTAATATATTTAAACTTTATATAGATTCAAAAAAATAATAAAACTAAAAACAATCGATTCGAAAGTTTTTATTTATTGAATTTGAATAGCTTTAATATTAATAGTATCTTTTTCGCATCGAATTTTAACAATTGTAATAATTGTATTTGTTATAATTACAAAAAAGATATAATATTGTTTTAAAGCAAATATTAAGAAAATAATCTTTTTATTAATTGTTTAAAGCATTTTTTTATAATGTTTAATTTCAAATTCTATAACAAAAAGCTTTAGATTCCAATTATTATAATATGTAAAAATAACAATATTCTTTGTTTCGTTTATAATATAAATATTAATAGCAAATAAAACGTTTTGTATAATTTCTATATATTTAATAAAGATCTACAAATATATATATTAATACTAGCTTTAATAAAGATATAAAAAAAATATATTTATATTTTAACAAAAGGTTTTATTTTTGTAATAACATTTATATTTTTTGTATTAACGAATATAGATTAAATCTAGCTTTATAGCAAGGTTATATAAACATTTAATACAATATCTTTGAAGTAAAGCTTTGAAAAAACCCCGAGAATATATTAGAAGCTTATTATAAACTTTGTTTTTCTTAAAAAGCATTGTAATAAGATTATAGTAAGATTTAATAATTAATTTGAAAAAATAAAAAAAGGATTTATTGATTTAAAGATAAAATAAACCTTTAATTATATAGTTTTTGAAAAAAAAAAATATTAAACAAAAGATTATTTAATAAAAATAAAGCTATTTATAAAAAAATACAAATAAAAAGCAAAAAAATAAATAGCAAAACAATAAATAGATATACTTTTATAAAAGAATTTTTATAAAGAATATAAAGAATACAAAAAAAGTATAAAAAAAAGGAAATTTATTTTTAAATCCAAATTGGGAAAAAAAAGTACATCTTTTGATTTGTAATGATTATACAATTCGATATATTAACTTTAATTAATAAAGCAAAATAGAATATCTTTAATTTGTTAATATTATAGATTATTAATATTTAATAAAATAAATAATAGCTATAAATATTTTAAAGATTTTTCGAAGAATAGAAGATTGTTTTATAGAATTTTTTTCTATTTTTTCCTTATAAAATATCTATTATTGTATATATTATAAGCAAATCGCATGATCAACGTAGCTATAACTATAGATAGATTAAATCGATTATGAATTATTATTATTATCTCAATATCAAATTCAAATATAATACAAATCTCGATATAATAAAAGCTTTTTTTCGTATATTAAATTTTTGAAAATACTTTTTATATTCATTATTCGTTTATATATTAAACTTTATCCGATAAATATATATAATATTATAATGATAATAATTATTTATTATAATATTAAAATTCAAATCAACTCTTTTTTTTAGTAATAAAACAAACTTGATAATTTTGATTAGTACTAGTATTATATCTTATAAATTCATAGTTATTTATTGTTTATAATATATTTATTATTAAAACAATAAGATATATTTTAATATTTATATTATATCTTTTAATCTTTATTATTATATTCCAATTTAAAGCTTTTATATCAAGTTTTAAATTATTAATAATATTTTCTATATTAATATTGTAAAAGCTCAAAATCTAAATAAACAAATTATTAAATATTTTTTTATTTTTGTAATCGAAATATATTAATATAATATAAAATATTTTCAAAGCGCAATATATATTTCTATATATTTCTATATATTTCTATATATTTCGAAATCGTTTACAAATAAAATAAATAATAATAATAATATTTGTTTTTCATTAATATTTGTAGATTGTTCAATATTTTTTTGATTATAATATTCTATTTCAATATCTTTTCAAATTGAAGCAATAAATTGTATAGATTTTATTGTTTTTGTTTATAAATTAATTATTTATTCGAATTCATTAAATCACTTTTTTTTTCTATATCAAAATTATAATTTTATTATATATTAATATTTATTCGATATTAAATTATATTTAAATCAATTTTAAACATTTTATTTATAAATAAAAACTTTCTATATATTGTTTATATATTTTCAATTTCCCACATCTAAATCATTTAGATTTTTAATTGCTATTATTAATTGTATAATTAATAAAATATTATTTATAGCAATTTTCTATAAAGTTGAATTTTTGTATTTTCAATTAATAAAAATTACTCGTTTTTTAATTTAGTTTAATATTAATTAATAAAATTTAATAATATCTTTTGGTAATATAATATTCTTTTTTGTATTTTGCGCAAAATCTTCAAAAATAAATATAACAAATAAACCCTAAATTTCAGTTTTTCAAAATTTCTCTAGATTATCGATATAATATACTATACCAAAATGCATTTTATTCTTTAATTTTGAAATATTCAATATTTTAGTAATCAAATTAATTGAATTATACTAATAATACTAAGTTTTCTATATAATACAAATACAATCCGCTTTTTTTTTATTGGTTTTTTCGCTATTAAATAAAATTGTTTGTTTTTCAAACATTACAATAATAGGTTTTTTTATTAATTGTAATATTGAAAGTTTTCTTTGTATTGTTTATTTAAAAGTATTTAATTATAAAAACAATTTGAAATTGATATTTTTGTATTCATTAATTTGTTAAATCATTTAATAATCTATTATCTAAACCTTTTACAATTATTTGTAATCCTTTCTCGATATTAAAGTATATTCGCATTATAACTCGAAAATTAAATAGAAAAAAGATAATACACTTTTATTATCAGAATTATATATAAATTTAGTATCTATATCAATAAATAGCGTTGAATTAAATAAAATAAAGCTAAATAAAGATTTATTTAACTTTAATAATATTAAATTAATTGTTATATATAGATTATAATCTTTATTTTTAAATTCGGATTCAAATTCGAATTCAAATTCGTTATTTTCGTTATTGTTTATTAATAAATCGAAATTATATATTTTGTTAAATGCTATTATTATATTGTTTATTGTATTTATTGTATTTTATAATTGTAATAGTATATTAATATATTTCGTTGAATTAATAAAAATATATTAGTAAAGTTAATTTAATTATAAAGTTTATAATATTTATTATCGATCTCGGAATCTTTATTATTCGATACTTTTTGTCTAGATAAACCTGATTTAATATTTAATTGCATGAATATATCATTATCTTTTATATTATGATAAGTATCGAATAATAATAGTATTGGAAAAAATGGTAGTATTAAAAAAGGTATTGGAATAAAAAATAAAGTAAAAGTAAAAGTTAAAGATTTTAAATACTATAAAAGCAAAGAAAAACAATCAATAGTAACAAAAAGTTTAATAATAGATATTTGTTAAACAAATAAATAATTTATAACTTTGCGTTATAGTATATTAATTAATATAATAATATTATTGTTTTAATTGTTAAATATATATCGTTTCGAAAGTATAAAGATATTAGTATATAGAATATTAATAATATTAATAATATTAATACTAATTATAAAAAGGAAAAACGATTATTAATACAATTTATAATTTAATTAATATTATTAAAACTAATAATTATTTATATAAAATTGATTTAAAGTTGTAATATTATTAAGTATTATTAAATATTATTAATATTATTATATACGAAAAAAGTAATAACAAAGGAAAATAAACTAAAGGAATATAATATAATAGTAGTTTAATACTATATATATTACTAATATATAAATATAAAAGAAAGTTTCTTTTTTTTAATGAATATAGATATTTTGTAATAATAATAATATAGGAATAAAACAAACAAATAAAAAAGAAACATATTTAATAATAGTAATAATATAAGAATATAATAAACAACTAAAAAAAAGATATATTTTGCAATAATAATAATATAGAAATATAAAAAACAAAAAAAAACGATTTATTTGATTATAATAACAAAAAGAAGAAAAGTAAAAAAAGAAAAAAGTAAAAAAGAAAAAAAGAAAATAGCGTTTTCTTTTTGTTGTAATCACGTATAGCGCTATACCTAGTTAGGTGTCTCTACCTTATATACTCAGTAGAACACATATACCACTTCTAGCATATTAGACAATATACATTGTTACCATTATAATAAGTTATAACCTTGTGTTACATATTCATTGAAGCAATTTGATTATTATTTTATTGATTGAAACGATAATATACGTCTTTTCCGAAGAAAACGATCGCTTTTCCACCCATTTCCGCCGGAAAAATCACATTTTCATCATTTTCATTATTTTCATCATTTTCATCATCGAAATTTTCATCAAAAACCTCATTTTTATTAATACTTTTTTAACGTTATTATATTAAACGTTATTACAATTAAATAGGGTTTGATTATTATTTTTATAAAAGATAATTATACGGATTACTAGAACTTTTGCTTAATAGCATTTGCAAATACGAATTGCTACAATATTGTATTTAACAAAGAAAAACAATTTGTTTTCGAGCCTTCAAAAAAGTTTATAACAAATAGACTTGCTACAAAAAATTATTAAAGGATTAAAGAAATGATATCGCAAAGAACAACTATTTTGAAAACAAAATTTAAAAAATCATTAATTTCTTTTATAAAAAGAAGAAATATTATTATAACTATTATAGTTTTAAAACTTATAGCTTTTTATTATAATATAATAAAAAAAGACTTTATTAATATAAATCCTATTAATGTTAAGAACACGTTATCGATTTACAATTGAACTTTTAATATTATTTATATATTAAATATAATAAGATCGTTTTTGAAAAAAGAGTTTGATTATAAAAACGAAACTATTCGAATCTTTTTTATAAGATTAAGATTATATTAATAAGCATTCGTTAACGTAAAAAAGTTAATAATAAATAAAATAATAAAGAACATATTTTTGATATATATATTAATATATAATATGTAAACAGCGATTCTCATTTATATTAATATATTTAAAAAAACATTAAAAAAGACTATAACGCTTTTTCAAACAATCGAAAGATTAGTTAAAGCTATTATATTTATTATAGAATCCTTAAATAAAGAAAAACAAAACAATCGTAATGGAAAAGATAGAAAAAGTGATTGTAAAAGAAAATCAAAAGGATTATATAATCGAAATAAGTTATCTCGAATCGAAAAGATTCAATACTATAACTATAAAAAATATAAATATTTCAAAAAAAAATATCGCGTATTCAAAAAAGATAAAAAACATACTTATAAAGCTTCTACAAATAACAAAGATTTTAGCTTTGAAAAGATAAAAGCAAATATAATATTAAATAGCAATTATACTTTTTTCTATTATTTTGGTATCTCTTTTCAAACAAATAATAACGATTCAAAATAAATACTTGATTTAAAAATCTTTTATTATTTTATTAATCAATTTAAAGTTTTAAATAACATTACAAAAT
This sequence comes from Monilinia aucupariae, assembly GCA_002162555.1. Taxonomy (NCBI): domain Eukaryota; kingdom Fungi; phylum Ascomycota; class Leotiomycetes; order Helotiales; family Sclerotiniaceae; genus Monilinia; species Monilinia aucupariae. The sequence continues at coordinate 261,506 of NGKF01000030.1, read as the reverse complement.
GGGTTATATTATAAAAAGTTCGAATTGCGAATAAATCATTTATTTTAAATGTAATATATAGAATTATACAAATTGGCAAATTTACACTTTTCGACGTATAGTATATAAAGAAATTTGAGATAACGCAATTGATTTTTGTTAACTTTCTCATCAAAAATAAATACAAAATAATTTTCGAAAAAGAATTAATATTTTATTAAAAGTTTAGCCAATTAAAATTTATAATAAAGAAAGTATTCGATTACTATAATAGTAGTAATTCATAATCGATTTGATCTATCTATAATTATAACTACGCTGATCATGCGATTTGCTTATAATATATACAATAATAAATGTTTTGTAAGGAAAAAGTAGAAAAAGCTTTTATAAAACAATTTTTCATTCTTTAAAAGATTTTCGAGATATTTATAGCTATTGTTTGTTTTATCAAACATTGATAATCTATAATATCAATAAATTAAAGATATTCTATTTTGCTTTGTTAATTAAAGTTAATATATCGAATTGTATAATTATTACGAATTAAAAAATATACTTTCTTTTTCTAATTTGGATTTGAAAATAAATTTCCTTTATTTCGCATTCTTTTCGTATTCTATACGCTTTCTATAAAAGTTCTTTTATAAAAGCGTATTTATTTATTATTTTGCTATTCATTTTTTTATTTTTTATTTATATCTTTTTATAAATAGCTTTATTTTCGTTAAATAATTTTTTGTTTAATATTTTCTTTTTTTCTTTTTAAAAGCTATATAATCAAAAGTTCGTTTTATTTTTGAATTAATAAATCCTTTTCCCCTTTTTTCAAATTAATCATTAAATTTTATTACAATTTTATTATAATACCCTTTAAAAAAAACAAAATTTGTAACAAACTTTTAATACGCTTTTGAAATCCTTTTAAAGCTTTACTTTAAGGATATTATATTAAATGTTTATATAACTTTGTTATAAAGCTAAACTTGATTTATATTTGTTAATATAGAAAATGTAAATATTATCGCAAAAATAAAGCCTTTTATTAGAATATAAGCGTATTCTTTTTATACCCTTATTAAAGCCGATATTAATATATATATCTATAGATCTCTATTAAATATATGGAAATTGTATAAAGCGCTTTATTTATCGCTAATGTTTATATCGCAAGCGAAACGAAAAATACTATTACCTTTATATATCATAATAAATAGAATCTAAAACTTTTCATTATAAAATTTGAAATTAAATATTATAAAAAAATACTTTAAACAATTAATAAAAAGATTGCTTTTTTAATATTTGCTTTAGAACAATATTATATCTTTTTTGTAATTATAACAAATACAATTATTGTAATCACTAAAACACAATACAAAAAAAATATTATCAATATCGAAGTTATTCGAGTTTAATAAATGAAGGTTTTCAAATCGATTGTTTCTAGTTTTATTACTTTTTTGGATTTATATAAAACTTAAGTATATTGCCGGACTTTATATAATAAGCTTTTTAATATATATAGTATAACTTTGTTAATAAAGTTGATAATAATACCAAAAATGCAAAAGTTATTATAAGCTTTTTCGATGATATATAAAAGATTGATCTATTGAATTGAGTAAATTCTTAAATAATTTGTAAAGTATATAATAGTTTTTTGTTAAATAATTTAGTAATATCTTAAATATTATTAATCGATATTTTTAAAAATAATCTATACTATAGTAAAAAGCCAATTTTTATTAATTATATCGTTATTGCTTTAAATATCGAACTATTCTAAACCAAATGTTTAACGAAGATGATATATATATTATACTGCAAATCTACACATTATATTTCGAAAGTTAAGCATTTAAATAATATATATTCTATTGTTTGTTTTCTCCATTTATATTGATTATACTTCAAAATAATGTTAAGAACTTTGCGGCTATATAGAAAGTTTTTTAAACTAATCTTTTCTATTTTAATTATTAATGTTATTAATAAAACCCCTTTTAACATTTCGTTGTATATTATTATTTTAGCCTTTTGAATTCTGTGATTGTAATAGATTAGCGTTTTTGATTCAATATGCTTATTCTATACATTTTGCTATTTCTTTAACCAATCGTTTTAGGTTTTTTGTATGATTAAATTTATTGTAAATAGTATAAAAAGTATCTATTTATTGATTATCGAATTATTATTTTAATAAAACAAAACCCTTTTAATCCTTATACTTTTTATAATTCATTTGTATTTAAATATTTTAAAAATAAAGGGATTTATTGCTTTTTCTTTACGCTTTTAAATTATTCTTTTAACTTTATCATATACGTTTTGAATTAAATTTATTATTCCTATTATTTGAATTTTGCATTTTGTTCTTATTTAAAGTTCGTTGAAATAAAGCTTCAAAAAAATATACATCGTTTTTATATAAAGGATTGATATAGAGATAGTTTTAAAGCTTTTGCAAATTAATCAAAAAAAAGCATTTTGTTATTTTTAAAGCTTTAAAATAATTCTTTTCTTTATTTCCTTTATTTTATTCAACATATATTATACAATTGAAGTATAAATAATAATCGGTATTATTATTGTTTTATAGATTTATTGTATATTATATAAAGTTATTCTTTATATAAAGAATATTATATATATTAAAATCAAAATCTAGATTACCAATTTATATTTGATTTTTTTTATATATTTTTGTTATTTTAATTATTTGTCGATTTGAAAGTTTAATATTTTAATATTTGTATATAAATTAACTATAATAAAATCAAAGGTAATCGAAATAATAAAGTTATATTGTTTAGGGTTTCTAATAAAATATAAAAACTAGTATTTCTTTAAAACGAATTTGGTTTTGTAATGCTTTATTTAATCTTAATATTTGTTGTATATATATTATAGGATTTAGTAAATATTTGTAATAATAATGTTTTATATCAAAATATTAATATTATTTATAAATCCTATAACGCTATTTTTTTAATATATTATAAAACAAATTTCGATCAATTTGCTATTATAAAATAGAAAAAGAATTGGGTTTAATAATAATCTTTGCAAAATACTATTATATATTAAATATTAAAGGTTTGTATAATTGTTTATTTATATATTATTATATTTATCGATAAAGAAATTGATTATTATATTGATTAAATATTTGGATATTCGTTTTTGGTATAGGATATATAACAATCGCGGATAAAAAATATTATCGAATGCTTTTATTATATCGAGATTTAAAAGGTTAATTATTTGATTTAGAAAAGATTTTCAAAACATATATATTTGTTTAATAAATAGTTTTAATACTATAATAATATCTTATATAAGTTTCGTTTTTATTTAATAAATAAAAAGGAATTTATTGGTTTTTGCTATATATAAAATTTTATTAACGATTAGTTTTTTTAGTAATTTGTTAAAAATATCGAAAAAGGTTATCGAACAATAAAACTTTATTAACGATTTGTTTTTATTTGGTTTTGGGATTATAACAATATGCATTTGTTTAAAGTATTTAGAACGTTCTTCCTTTCTTCATCGTTTATAATCATACAAATACAAATTAATGAACATCGCTTTGAACAAAACGACGACGATATATCACGATACAGCGCTATATAGTATAAGATATATGTACAAAAAAGACACAAAGCGCCCTTTCAAATCATTATAACAGAAACGGGCTTCACCATATTAACAAAAGAACCACGAATAATCAACAACAATTATACGCAACAATAAAACCTTTTCTTGTTTACCTTTTTTCAAATTCGAATTAAAGAGAGAATTAAAAATATATCGCTTTTTTTTATTATATTTAAAAAGCTTTAATAATTAATAGCCCTTCAAAAGATTAACAAACTTTTACAAAAAACCGAATAGCAAATAACAATCCGTTACAAATATATAATCATACTTATTAACTTTTTAAAAAAAAATTATTAAAACCTTTACTAAAGAAAAAATATATACTATTATACCAATCCAAAAAGCGATTCTAATATACATTACAAATGCTTTTATAATAAGTATAATTATAAACCCAAAAATCCTTAAAATATAAAAAAGTATAATAACAATCAAAATGCTTATAATATAAACGGGAATTGTAAAAACCCTTAAAGTTAACAAATTATTAATTGCTTTTTAAAGCAAAGCTTTTAAAGCAAACTTTGCGAAGAAAAACATTATTAAAACAACAAAAATAAATAAATACATTTTTGCTAAATATATTCCTTTTGTAGATCTATATCGTAATAGCCTTTTTCTAATTCGAAAAAACTTAATTAAAGCTATCCCAAATATCAAAAACGAAAACATTTTAGAGATAGTAGAATACAAATCGAGTTAAGTATTATATTCTAAATCTCTAAAGATAAAAAACGTTTTAATAAAGAATATCTATAGATTAAAGATCTACAAAATCATTGAAATTATACGTTTCGATCTCCCGAAGATATAGTATAATCATTATATATATTCGATATTAAACATTTTGTTCAACGCGATTAACAAATAGATTAAAGTTACCAAAAAAATGATAAAAAAAAAAACTCGGATCTAAACCGGTAATACCCCGATAAAATGCTTCAAAAACTTCGGAAACAACGCGAAAAACATTTAAATAATTAGTTTTATTACCTCAATCGTTCTTTTTCGCTTATTTGGAACTATCTCCTTCTTTACCCTTCTATCCTTCTATAATCAAATAAAGCTTCACAAACAAAGTTGTCAAATTTACTACAATATTTATCATTGTATAAGATCTATACAATGCAACAATTGTAGTATTGCAAAAACTAAATATTAAAGATTAATATACAAACTATACTCAACATTTGCAAAATGTAATGAATATCACAATCCGTTTCTGGTAAAACACAAAGATTGCTCGCTAACGCTTTACAATATAGCCGGAGATAAATTATAATGCAACTTAATTAAAGCTTAAATGGAATTGATCTATAAAAACAATCAAGCAATTCAAAAAGTATACGCTTTAAAAATAACTATATATATTATATAAACAATATATACGTTTCAAATAAAGGCTTAAAACTTTTAAACGTTTTAAAACATGCAAAACTTTATATAGCCGGGCGTTGCTCGAACCCTAGCGCTTACCCATATCAAAATTTAAATATCAACAACTTCAAAGAAAACAAACGATAATGTTAAATGTACAATAGATACAGCAATATTGCAAAATAAAATATTGAAACGTTTTAAAACAACCTTGAATCAAATAAATTTGAAGCTTTTATTACAAAACAATATATACAAAGTTTATATTAAAAATGCGATGGATATTAATGATAATAATGCTGCGATAATCATACAATTAATTAAAACCATCGATTCCTTTAATAAATAAAAGCTTAGATTAATGCAATAATGAAAGTTATAAGAATAATCCGACTCTATATATAACGATGATATAGACGAATATAGAAAAGAAAGCGAAAGTATATAATGTTTTGCTTTAACTCGTTTACAAAAGCAAAGCGAATATAATTTGTATTCAAGAACTTTAAAGTTTATTAAACACCAAAACACAAAATTATTTAGTATACAAATACTATACCCTTTACAATTTATAGGAATTGGAAAAGATAGTCGAAAAAGAAGCTAAGCAACCAAAAACTATATTGTATATATAGCAAAAAGCTGTAATATAAGCGCAATAACAATATAATAAATATTATAAAAATATAGTATAACTTAAAATAAACGATTATTATATAATTAATATTTATTGCGAGTTTAATACTATAACAATAATATATTATATAATAAGTATTACCCTAGCGCTTTGTATATTAATCGAAAAGAATTTCAATGCAAAATATAACATTTACAAACTAAAAATATTATCAATTACTTAAAAAGCTTTGTTTATTAATTAGTTATAGAATACTAATATAGATTTTATTAACAAAATAGAAATATTTACTTATTGCGTAAAGCATATAATTAATTTTACTTTTTTCAATATATCTTTCGCAAAAACAATAATATATCGGGATATAGATTGCGGATCGGACTATTATATGTAAATCACTATTATTCCAAGACGAAATATAGCTTTTAATAAACATATTAGATATAAAATTATTGAAAACGGTTTATATACATTTGTTAATTTAATAAAAAGCGAAATATATTAACTACCAAAAGTTGGAAATATTGTTACGAATACCAAACTGGAAACAATTGCGAAACGGTTTATTAATCTATTTCAATAATCAATACGGATTATAAAGCAATTAGTAAGCAATCAAGTACAATCAACGCTTTAATAGATTAACAAAAATATAATAATATACAACTTATACAAACATTTTGATAAAACCTTTAAGAATAAGAAACGAATGTTTATTGCAACGCATAAAGCGAAAAAAAAGTATTAAAGAAAAATAATCGATAATGTATTGGATAACGCAAACTTGTATAAGATAGTAAACTAATACAAAGCGACTTTCTTTTTTAAAGCTCCGTTGTTTATAATCGACGGCTAATCGATCGAAAATATAAAGAAGAAAGTATAAGCTTTATTAAATAAAGTATTGTATAAATATAATAGTATTAACGATTTAAAAGCAAATCCGATATTAAAAAATCATATTTTTATTTTTCTTTAGAATATTATTATATCCTTCGAAAAGATGAAACGGAACATTATCGAGATTTCAAATATTTCGCCAAAAGCTAATAAAATTACAATTAAACTTTTGAAAACTTATTGGGATAATGTTAAAGAATATTTATATGATCTTTTTGAATATTATTTCAAAAAAAGCTATTTCCTCAAGGTTTAGCGATTAGCCGAAATAATAATACTATCCAAAATCGATAAGAAAAATAAAAGTTTTATATACTTCTAACGTTCGATAATTTTATTATCTTGCGTAAACAAAAGTCTAAAACAAACCATTGCGAAACGAATAATCTAAATAGTATTAATGCATAGTATATTAAGTCTTTAACATTGTAAAGTTTTGTTTAAACAATCGATTATAAACCTAATCACAATATTTGTATATAATATAGAATGCGTTTTTGCTAAAAAACGAAAGGTTATATTAATTACAATAAACGTTCAAAATATATTCAACGTATTATTACCTTAGCGATTACTAAAAAGAATACAAGATCAAAACTGGTTTATAGTTTTTTTGAAAATGGTTTAATCATTTTTATAGAATTGCAAAATGATGATTAAGTTAAAGAATACGTATATAGACAAGTTGCGGGTATAATGCAATATCCTTTAAAACTTACTTTTATTTTTAATGTTTTATATACTTTATTTAATGGAATTTCTAAACTAGAACTAAGCTTTTCGCTTCGAGTATACAAATAATATTGCGTTTTACAAAATAAGCAATATATTGAAAAAGAATATTACAGCGATAATGCAAAATGTACAAAAAATCGAAATGTGGAAATAAACTAATAAAATCGCTTTTGCGCTAAAAAAGCTAAAGATAATATACTTTATTTGTAGATGTTATATATACGCTTTGAAAGTTATTATTTCTTCTATACTAATTATACGGCTTATAATAAACGCATCGAACAATATAAAACAATTAGCGTTGAGATGATTAGGAGTATAGCTTGATTACAAGCTTACGTTTAAAAGATATATTGCGAAACGAATAGAAAAGGCACAGAAAGTAGCGTTGTATATTAAACATTTTATTAATATACAATATAGGCTTTTTGCAGCTTTTTTACGAAAAGTTATAATTATATACGTTTTGTTTTTGTTATTATACAGGGCAAAGATGTAATACTTGGGATAAACAAGATTAAATACAAATAGTAGCTATTTACAAAGCATTATAGTAAATATTTGTATGGGGTTATATATAGCGAAAACGAACAAAATAATTAATATAATAATAAAAGGCGTATTATCAATTTGAAGGATTACGTTTATAATGATTAATTTATACAATATAGATCTTCCGCTTTACGAAGTAACTTTAGAATATATTTATATTAATATAGCTTTTCGATTTAAAAGATTGAATGTACATTATTTGCTTATTATACATCTAATTACATTAAAGCATTATATACAATGCGGTACAAGACTATGAACAATGAACCGACTATTTCCAAAAGCGCTTTATTCAATTCTTTTCTTTTCGTATTATACTTTCGAATATAAAACGGATTTTACAAAAGGGATAAATAAAGAAATAGCAACGAAAAGCTTTATTGATTAATAAAACGTTTTACTCTTTAATGCGATTATTATCTTTTTCGATGAGTTTAAGTTATACAATAACGCAAATAAATATATAAACTATAATTATACAATTTACTAAAGATAAGATTTCGTTATTATTGATAAAAATGCAATTAATATATTCTTGTATATTTTCGATACAAAAGCGATAAACGTTTTGAAAGAACTATAAAAAGCGTTAATGTTATTAATTATTATGGATATACAAAGATAATTTTGTATCGATAATACTTTGGTAATATAATACAAACGTACAAATATTTCGAATATTTTATAATAGGCATTTTTAGAAAACTATAAACTTATTAATCAATATATGATTAAAATATAATAATCCTTTAAGCATCAAAAGATTACCAACAATAAAGCGATAAATAAACTAACAAACGCAAATGCGAAAAGCGATATAGTAGATTCAAAGCTTATTACGTAACCAACGATCAATAGAATAAATTCGATAATACAAAGCTTAATCTACAATGCAATAAACAAATAATAAAACAAAAACGAGTTTATATTAACGGAAGGATATTGCAAATAGCAATTGGATTATACATTTAAAAAGCTTACAAAGTTTAGATTTGTTAAATCGATATTATATAGATTATTGATGTTGCGATTTAGATACAGCAATTTTAAAGTTTACTATAAACGTTTCAAATACAAAAACGCAAAAACCCATTGTTTATACAATAAAGCCAAAACCCTTAAACATTTTGTTTTTTGCAAGATTTCTATTAGAAAGTTCTATTCGTAATCGCTCAAACTTGCTCGTTTATTGACGATCGTTTGGAAAAAGTATAACTATATATAACAATTTCTCGCTTTTCCAAAAAAGTTTAAACGTTTTATTGCAATAATATAATACTTTACGTTTTGCAATCGAAAGCTTAATAGTACTTTGAATAGTATCCAATACAATGCTTTATTCAATCCTTTTTTTACTCTTTTTCTTTTCTTTTTATCCTTTACTTTATTTCGAAATCTAATTTGAAATGCGATCTATAAAGCGCGATATAATACTTTATACAATAATACAAAAGTTGCAATCTAATATAACAATTGTTTTTTTAACGTTTTCTACTAATACGATTACTATACAATTTAATATTTACTTTTTTTAAATATAACAAACAAAAGCTAACTCTTTTAATATAAAACGCTTTTTTAAACGGCGAAAGGAGATTGTTTAATAGAATTAAAATTGTAAGAGATTGTTGAGAAAAAGCGACTTTAGTGTTTCAACTTAGCGACATTGTACGATATGTATTTAAATGGTAAACTTTTGAATTTACAATCCATTAGTATATCATCTATCTCTAATACTTTTCGGGAGGTTAAGAGCCTAGCTAGCTTACATAGACGTTAAACATAATAAATAAAATAAATAAATAAAGTATTTAGAAAAATAATTTAGTTTGATATATCCGTTAAATAAGTATATAAAATAAAGATCAAAAACTTTAAATGATTTTTTGATAATAAAATTGATAAATTCGAATAAACCGAATACTTTGTAATTTAAAAACTTAGTAATTATAAAATATATATTATTTTTGTTAATATTCCATTCCTTATTTAATGATTATAGATATTTTTTTCTTTCTATATCGTAATCAATAATATTTATCAAATCAATATATAACAAAGATGCGAAAAAATGGTTTACAAATATCAAAGTTTTTTTTAATTCTATTATAATCCAAATATTGTTTATTTTAAAGTTTAGAAATTGTAATATTTGTTTAAAGAAATAGTTTTTATTTTTAATTCATTTTTTTACATTTTAAATCCTTTTTTGCATTTATATCGCTTTCGCTAATTGTTTTCGAAAATGGATTATTGTTTCTTTATTTATTATTCTTTTTTTTGCTTTGTATATTTTGTTATATTTTGTATAAATCGCCGAAAAGCCAATAATTAATAGTTTATATTTTAATAATTATACTTTTTCAATAAAAACAAAATATTAAAACATTCAATACGATTTATTATAAATCGTCATTTTGGATTTGAGGATTATATTATTGATCAATTTGATTATATAATAAAGAATATTGTTTAAAAAAAGATTTATATCCTATTCGCTATTAAAAATAAATATTTCGTTTAAAACATTATAACAAAAAGTATTATAAAAGTTTTTATTTATTATCTTTTTTTATTGCTATTTATATAAAGCTTTAAACGTTTTAAAGATTAAATTGAATCTTATTTAAACCAGAAAATGATTTGAATCAAAATTGAAGTCCTTTTAAACCCTATAATTCATTAATAGATATTCTAAATTGTATAATATCCATATAAAATTGATAATGAAAAAAAAGGTTTTTTTGTTCTATATTCTAAATGTTTTCGATATAGTTAAAACAATATTGATTTGTTATATTATATTAATTAAAATAATAAAGTATTCTTTTAATATTTATTCCACAATTCTTTTTTACAACAAATAATATAAATTGAAATCTTTTAATACAATATATCGAATATTATAATTATCTAGCTCGATTTCTATAATTAACAAAATGAATGATTCAATAACTTTACAATATAAATTTGGGATCGGATTGTAAATATTAGTGATTTAAATAAGTATTTTTTGATTTGAATCGTTTATTCGAATAGTAAAAGTGTATAAATCCAATATAAATATAGTAAAGGTTTACTTTTTAATATCGAGTCTTTTATTAATAAATATAATTACTTTTATACTTTTTTATTGTTTATATATAAAATATTAGTTTTTATTATCATTATAAATGCTTTGATTAAATCTATTTGTTTATAGTTTTTGAATTGCTACAATTTAATATTATATTATTTCTAGATTATTAAAAAAGGTTACTATAATTGTTTTTTGTTTATTAATATTATATTATAATATTTTGAATTCTTTATTATAATTTATTAATTTTATATATTATTGTAATGTTTCTTTGTAGTATATATAGCGGCGCTATCATTATCTAGAAAATAAATATTAATTCTTAAATATTGAAAATGAATATTTAAATACTAAAGATACTAATGATTGCTTTTAATTGAAAGAATTAAATATTAAATACTATAGTTAATTTTATTTGATATAAAATCAAGCAAAAAAGCGTTTTTTTTATTATTTTCCTTTTTTTGTTTAAAGCGTTTTGTAAAACGAAAAAAATAAAGTTGAATAAAGATAAATTTGCAAAAAATAATTATTTATTTTCTTCTATTGCAAATCTATTTGATATATATAATATTATCTTTTTTGCTTAAGCGAATTTATCGCTTAGTTTTCGACAATTAAACTTATTCTATATATAATAGTTGTTTTTACAGTTAGCGTATTTTTATTTTTTTTTATATTTAAGATTTTTCTTTGAATATATATTTATTTAATAATGTTCTATATAATTGTTGTATATTGTTTTCTTTATATATAATTAAGATTTATAATAATTTAGTTCTTAATAATTGTAATATTTGTTAAAGATATAGATGATATCGTATAAGCTTATTTTATACTATTGAGATTCATAAAATAGATCGTTTATTAATGCTGCGTTAATTATCTTCAAAAAGATTAAAGTTAATATTAAAGATAATATCTTTTTCTCTTTTGCATTATATCGAATTAGCTAAAACGAATGATCGATTTTCAAGCTTAGTTTTGTATTATCGATTTTTAATTGTAAAATAAACTTTCGTTACAAAGAATTCTTTTTGTTTTTGTTAATTATATTCGTACGAATATTATATATTATGATTTGATAGATTGATCTTTTGACTTTAGTATTAAGAAAAAAGTAATAAAGCTATTTCAGATTACTTATAATCGTATTATATTCCTTTTTAATTTTTGTAATGATTATAAATCTAATGTTTATTATTTTATATATATCTATCGCTTAAACTATAAGAATAACAAAATTGATCCGAATAATAAATTTTTTATTTATTGTTTTTTTTAGGGTTTCAATTTCTATTAGATCGATTTAAACTTTATAATTATTTATTTATTTATTTATTTATTATATTTAACGTCTATGTAAGCTAATTAAACTTTTAACCTCTCGAAAGGTACTAGAAACAGGTGATACACTAATGGGTCGTAAACCCAGAAGCTTACTATTTAAGTACGTATTGTACGATATCGTTAAGTTGAAATATTGAGACTGCTTTTTCCCGGCGGTTTTTTACAATTCTAGCTTTATTGAGCAATCTTTTTTCGCTGTTTAAAAAAACGTTTTGTATTAAAGAAGTTAATTTTTGTTTATTATATTTAAAGAAAGTAAATGTTGAGTTATATAGCAATTGTATTAATAGAAAACGCTAAAGGAGCAATTGTTATATTAGATTACAATTTTTGTATTATTGTATAAAGTATTGTATTGCGTTTTATAGATCGCGTTTCAAATTAAGCTTCGAAGTAAAGCAAAGAATAAAAAAAGAGAAGAAGGGGTAAAAAAAGAATCGAATAAAGCGTTGCATTGAATGTTATTCGAAATATTGTTAAACTTTTGGTTGCAAAATATGAAATATTGTATTATTGCAATAAAACATTTGAACTTTTTTAAAAAAGCAAAAAGTTATTGTATATAATTGTACCCTTCCCGGGCAATCGTTGATAAGCGGGCGGGTTTAAACGGTTACAAATAGAATCTTTTAATAAAGATTTCGCAAAAAACAAAATGCTTAAAGATTTTAGCTTTATTATATAAATAATAGGTTTTTGCGTTTTCGTATTTAAAACGTTTATAATAAACCTCAAAATTGTTGTGTTTAGATTGTAGTACTAATAGTTTATATAATGTTAATTTAATAAATCTAAGTTCTATAAACTTTTTAAATACATAATTTAATTGCCATTTGCAATATCCTTTTGCTAATATAAATTCGTTTTTGCTTTATCAATCGTTTGTCGCATTGCGAATTAGGCTTTATACTATCGATTTTATTTCGTTGATCGTTAATTGCGTGGTAGGCTTTAGATCTATTATATTGTTTTTCGCGTTTACGTTTGCTAACCTATTCGTTGTTTTGTTGCTGATAATCCTTTGGTGTTTAAAGGATTATTATATTTTGATTATATATTAATCAATAAGTTTATAGCTTTCTAGGAATGTTTATTATAAAGTATTCGAAATATTCGTATATTTGCATTATATTATCGAAATGTTATCGATGTAAAGCCATTTTTATGTATCTATAGTAATTAACAACATTAACGCTTTTTATAGCCTTTTTAAAACGTTTATTGCTTTTATATCGAAGATGTACAAGAATATATTAATTGCATTTTTGTTGATAGCGATAAGATTTTATCCTTAGTAAATCGCATAATTATAGTTTATATACTTGCCCGCGTTATTATACAATTTGAATTTATTGAAGAAAATAATGATTGTATTAAAAAGTAAAACATTTCATTAATTAATAAAGTTTTTCGCTATTGTTTTTTTATTTATTTTTTTTGTAAGGTCCGTCCTATACCCAGGGATATAATATAAAGGAAAAAGGATTAAACAAAGCGTTTTTGAAAGTAATTAATTTATTATCCATAGTCTTATACTGCGTTAAATGCAATGCTTTAATATAACTAAGCGTATAATAAACAAGTGATATATATCCAGCCTTTTAAATCGAAAAGCTATATTAATACGGATATATTCTAAAGCTACTTCGCAAAGCGAAAAACCCGCGTCATATAAATCAACCATTATAAGTATAATCCTCTAAATTAGTAATACGCCTTTTGTTGTTATATTAATTACTTTGTTCGTTTTCGCTATACATAACCCTATACAAATACTTATTATAATGCTTTATAAATAGTTGCTACTCGTATTTAATCTCATTTGTTCCGAGTATTATACTTTTGCTCTATATAATAATGAAAACAAAATATATATAATAATAGCTTTTCGTAAAAAGGCCGCAAAAGATCTGTATTGTATATTAGCAAAGTGTTTAATATATAACGCTATTTTCCGCGCTTTTTCCATTTATTCCGCAATATATCTTTTGAATATAAACTTGCGATTAAATCATACTCTTAACCATTTTAACGCTAATTACTTTGTATTGTTCGATGCGTTTATTGTAAGCTATATAGTTAATATAGAAAAGATAACAACTTTCGGAATATATACATAGCGCTTACAAATGAAATGTATCATCTCCAACTTTTTTAATACAAAAGCGACTTTATTAGTTTATTCCTATATTTCGATTCTTTGTATATTTTATGTAATCATTATAGTATTCTTTTTCAATGTATTGCTTATTTTGTAAAATGCGATATTGTTCATATATTTAAAGCGAAAAGTTTGGTCCTGGTTCAAAAGTTCCGTTAAATAAAGTATATAAAGTATTGGAGATAAAGATAAACTTTAAAGGGTATTGTATTATACTCGCGATTTATTTGTATATATATCCTTTAGCTTAACCATTATTTTGCAATCCAATAAAAACGATCGAATTATTTTCAAAAAAGCTATAGACTAGCTTTAATTCTATATCCTTTTTAATAATCGCCGGGGTAACAACGCGTTGAATATGCTTTAAATATTCATTATAATCAATATAATTTTTCGTTTTTTAATAAAGGTATATTTTACATTGTATACAAATATCATAATTAAATCCATAGTTGATTGTTTAAACAAAGCCCTATAATATTAAAGACTTAGTATACTATGCATCAACAATGTTTATACTATTCGTTTCGCAATGGTTTGTTCCAAACCTTTGCTTACACAAAATAATAGGGTTATTGGATATTAAAAGCATACAAAGCTTTTATCTTTCTTATCGATTTTGAGTAGCATTATTACTTTAACTAATCGCTAAACTTTGGAAAAATAGTTTCTTTTAAAACAACATTTGAAAAGATTATATAAATATTCTTTAATATTATTTTAATAAACTTTTAAAAGTTTAACTATAATCCCGTCAACTTTTAACAAAGTATTTAAAACTTTGATAGTATTTTATTCCATTTTTTCAAAGAATACAATAATATTTTAAAAGAAAATAAAAATATAACTTTCTAATATCGAATTTGTTTCTAAATTGTTAATACTATTGTATTTATACAATACTTTGTTTAATAAAGTTTATGCTTTCTTTTTTATACCTTTGATCGATTGATCATTGATTATAAACAACAAAGCTTTAAAAAAAAGAATTGCTTTGTACCAATTTATTATTTTATATAAATTTGTATTATTCAATACATTATCGATTACTTTTCTTTAATACTCTTTTTTCGCTTTGTATATTGCAATAAACATTCGTTTCTTATCCTTAAAAATCTTATTAAAATGTTTGTATAAGTTATATATTGTTGTATTTTTGTTGATTTATTAAAGTATTGATTATACTCGATTGTTCGTTAATCGTTTTGCGGTTTATATCGATTATTGGAATAAATCAATAAATCGCTTTGCAATTGTTTTTAATTCGATATTTGTAATGATATTTTCGATTTTTGGCAATCAATATACTTCGTTTTCTATTAAACTAATAAACGTATATAAATCGTTTTCAATAATTTTATATTCAATATGTTTACTAAATATTATATTTTGTTTTGGAATAATAATAACTTGCATATAATGATCCGATCCGCAATCTATATCCCAGCGCATTATTGTTTTTGCAAAAAGTATATTGAAAAAAGTAAAATCAATTATATACTTTGCATAATAGATAAATATTCCTATTTCGCTAATGAAATCCATATTAATATTCTATAATCAATTAGCAAACAAAGCTTTTTGAATAGTTGATAATACTTTTGGTTTATAGATATTATATTTTGCGTTGAAATCCTCTTCAATTAGTATACAAAACGCTAAAGTGATACTTATTGTATAATATATCATTGCTATAGTATTAGGTTTATAATAAATATTAATTATATAGTAACCGTTTATTTTAAACTATATTATATTCCTATAATGTTTATTATATTATTGTTGCATTTGTATTGTAGCTTTTTGTTGTATATATAATATAATTCTTGGTTGTTTAGCTTCTTTTTCGATTATCTTCCCCAATTCCTATAAATCATAAAGAATATAGTATTTGTATACCGGGTGATTTTGTATCTTAATGCTTAGTAAACTTTAAAGTTCTTAAATATAGATTATATTCATTTTGTTTTTGTAAACAAACTAAAGCAGAACATTGTATACCCTCGCTTTTTTTCCTACATTCGCCTATACCATTGTTATATATAGGGTTGGATTATCTTTGTAGTCTTTATCGTTGTATTAATCCGGGCCTTTATTTATTAAAAGGATCGATAGCTTTAATCAATTATATAATCATTACAACATTATTATTATCGATATTTATTGCATTTTTAATACAAGCTTTGTATATATTGTTTTATAACAAAAGCTTTAAATTCATTTGATCCAAAGTTGCTTTAAAGCGTTTCGATGTTTTATTTTGCAATATCGCTATATCTATTGCATATTTAGCGTTGTTGTTTACTTTCTTCGAAATCGCTAGTATTTAAATTTCGATATAGATAAACATTGGGGTTCGAGCAATACTCAATTGTATAAAGCTTTGTATACTTTGAATCGTTTAAAAGTTTTAAACTTTTGTTTGAAATATATATATTGTTTATATAATATACATAGTTGTTTTTAAAGCGCACATTTTTTGAATTGTTCGATTGTTTCTACAAATCAATTTTATTTAAGTTTTAATTAAATTGTACTATAGCTTACCTTCAATTATATTGCAAAGTGTTAATAAACAGTTTTTATATCCTATTAAAAATGAACTATAATATTCGTTATATTTTGTAAATACTAGGTATAATTTATACATTAATCTTTAATATTTAGTTTTTGCAATACTATAGTTATTGTATTATATAGGTTTTGTACAACGATAAATGTTACAATAAGTTTAATAGTTTTGTTTATAAAACTCTATTTGGCTATAAAGAAATAAAAAGATAAAAAAAAGAGTAATTTCAAATAAACAAAAAAAAGCAATTGGGGTAATAAAACTAATTATTCAAACGTTCTCTATATTGTTTCCAAAACTTTTGAAGTATTTAACCAAAATAATACTAGTTTGGATCCGAGCTTCTTTCTTTATTATCTTTTTAGTAACTTCGATCTATTCATTAATTGTATTGAACAAAGTGTTTGGTATCAAACGTATGCAATGGTTATATTATATCTTTAGGAAATCGAAATATATAACTTTAATGATTTTATAAATCTTTGATTTATAAATATTCTTTATTAAAGCGTTTTTTATCTTCAAAGATTTAGAATGTAATATTCAACTCGATTTGTATTCTACTATTTCCGGGATATCTTTGTCTTTGATACCCGGGATAGCCTTAACTAGATTTTTTTGAATCAAAAAAGAATTATCGCAACATAAACCCGCGAAAAAAATACATTTAGCAAAAATGCGTTTATCCATTTTTGTTACTTTAACAACGTTTTTTTTTGTAGAGTTTGCTTTAAAGGCTTTGTTTTAAAAAACGATTAATAACCTACCAATTTTAAAGGTTTTTATGATTTTTGTTTATATTATAAACGTTTCGATTATTGTTATACTTTTTTATGTTTTAAAGATTTTTAAGCTTATAGTTATACTCGTTACAAAAGCGTTTACAATGTACATTAGGATTGCTTTTTGAATTAATATAATAGTATACATTTTTTCTTTAGTGAAAGTTTTAATAATCCTTTTTAAAAAGTTAACAAATGCAATTATATATTTGCAGTAAATTGTTGCTTATTGTTTAACCTTTTATAAAAACTTGTTAATCTTTTGAAAGGTTGTTGATTGTTGAAGCTTTCCAAATACAATAAAGAAAAGCGATATGTTTTTAAATCTTTTTTTAATTCGATTTTGGAAAAGGGTAAACAAGAAAGGGTTTCGTTGTTATATATAATTGCTATCGATTACTTGTAATCCCCTTGTTAATATAATGAAGCCTATTTCCGTTATAATAGTTTGAAAAAGCGCTTTGTATCTCTCTCATACATATATCTTATATTATGCGGCGTTGTATCGTAATATATCGTCGTCGATGTATCCGCGATTCTTTTGTTAATATAATAAAGCCCGTTTTGATGTTCGAATTTTAAAAGAATTCGTATTAAATGCTATGGTATCGTTGTTGCTTATAATTATTAAAGCTATAGACTAATATAGGTTTATAAATTAAACCTTATATATCGATATATTGTATAACTACTAAAGCATTCCCTAGCAAAATAATCTTTACTTATAATTTCTATTTTAAGGTTTTTTAAAGCTTTTGTTTTATTTTTTCAAATTAGTTTGCTATTTAAGCTTATAGCAATATATTATACTTTTTTTTAAAGAAAATAATTCAAATATTGAAAAGTTTTTTTATATAGTTATAAATCGTTTTTAATAAAGTGTATTGATTCTTTATAAAATTATCAATCGTTTTTAAAAGTATTAATATCGTTTAAATAATAATTATATAAAATATTGCAATAAAAAGCTTATTAATAAATAGATAAAATTTACTCAGTTTATTTCCGGATATTATAACTCAACAGGAATCTAGATCTAGCATTAACAAGATCGCCATTTCGATTCCGAATGAATTGACTTTATAAAAGAGATTCGAGAAGTATTCTAATGATAATTTGATGCGAATTGAGTTTTATTTTCAAAAATTTCAATTGTTCATTTTTTCATATTGTTTTTCGATTACTATATTATATAAGATTTTGTATTATAATTTGCTAATCTCACATTTAAAAAGTTTGTTATTATAAATAATATTAATTTTTACGAGTTTATATTCGATTTAATATATTATTAATTTGATTATCTTAATTATAATCAATTTTGGAAGCTTTTAAAAGTATATACAGATTTAAAATTATTAAGAAAACAAAAATTGATAAAAAAATCGATATATTTATTTTATTTAATAAAAAGAATAAAAAAGCATTTCAATAAATATATAACTATTAAAACGCTTACAATTTTATATTATCTTTATTATAATCTTTTTGGAATTTAAAAGATATCTCTTTTAAACAACAAATACTTTATAATAATCATAAATAATATTACAAGGTTTATATAGATTAAATATACTCTTAATAAATCCATGATTACAATTATATTAATACTTTTGGATTTGTTCAAATTAATTAAAACAAAGTTTAATAACAAAATCGTTATAATATATATCGATAATAACAAAGGCAAATTTGGAATTGTTTTTCAAATAAAGATTTCAAAGAAAGGTATACAATTTAAATTCTCTTTTCCAGAAAAGTATATTATAAACAACATCGCTAAAAAGAAAATACAGGATATAAATACTAGTATTATATCAAAAAATCTCTTAGCAAAATTAAAAATATTTTTGATTTAATAAGAAATTATTAAATAGGATATATATTTGTTTTTTAATAAATAAATTAGGATTTATTATTGAAATTTATAAAGATTTTGAATCAATACAAATCTTTTTAGAAATCCAAATCGAACAAAACAAAGCTTAAAGATCTTTCAAAATACATTAAAAAGTTTATATCAAAAAACTTTTAAAATAATTTAAAATCTACAATTCGATATTTCGGAATCTTTCTTTTTTTACTAGTATTATATTAAAACCAATTATAATAATAAAGCTATTTAACGAAAATAATAAAGCTTTATATTTATAAATTGTTAAATTAAGGATTTATTTGATGAATAAAACAAAAAGCGATCTTGCATTTTTAATTGGTTAGCTCGCA
Source organism: Monilinia aucupariae (assembly GCA_002162555.1). Taxonomy (NCBI): domain Eukaryota; kingdom Fungi; phylum Ascomycota; class Leotiomycetes; order Helotiales; family Sclerotiniaceae; genus Monilinia; species Monilinia aucupariae. Next base: position 241,487 of record NGKF01000030.1, on the reverse strand, counting down.
AAAATAATATATACTTTAAAAAAAAAACATTTAATCCTTACAAATCATTTTTTAGAATTCCTTAATAATATAATCAATATTAATATAATTTACTTGAATCGATTATAACATTTACTATATTCCTATAATATTTTTATAGATACTATATAAAGCTCAAAAGCAAATCGAAAATCAATATAAAAAGTAATTGTTATTCAATATAAAAACGCAAAAATATCATTTTTAAACAAACAAAAATCTATAGTATTTTGTACAATGAAAATTAAGATTATAATTGCAAATAAAGATGCAAAAAAGATTATATAGTTCGAAAAGCTTATTATCAATTTAAAAAAACGAATATTTTCAAAACCATTTATATTTACATTATATTATAATAACAAAAACAATATTGATTAAATCTAAAAAAACAAATTCTATAATAAAATTAAATATATTAATATACAATAGCATTTTATACGAAAAAATATAATTGAAAAGAAAAAGCTTTGAATAATATAGATTCTTGATTTTGAATAAAAAGTTAATATCCTTACAAAACAATTAATCTACCCTGGATTTTTAATCTATAGTAAAAGGCTTAGTCTTGATTTCGAAAAGCATTAAAAAAGCTTTTGTATCGCGATATAATATAATTATAGAATATTGAACTTCTAAAAGGAAATATAAATATTGCAATAACAATAAATCGTTATTGCAAAAGTTAATAAAGTTTTGAAATATATATACAACTTTGAGAAATCGAAAATAATAGAAAAAGTAGTTATTTCTATAAAGAGTTCAATTATATAAAATTATAAGATATAAATAAATCAATCAAAAAGCGTTTTATATTTATATAAAGATTTAAAAGATATAAAATCATTATTATTAAAAAGTATTTCAAAAAGCTTTTAAAAACGCTTTTTAAAAGGCTTTTTTTTATGTAATTCTAATAGTTAAATTCGATCATAAAAGAACTATTATAATTATATATAGCGTTATATTTAGTTAGATATCTTCATTTTATATATTGAGTAGAATATATATACTACTTCTAGTATATTAAACAATATATACTAATACTACTATAATACTTTTAATAAAATCCGCTAAATTCTTTAGTTTTTTCCTCTTCCTCTTCCTCTTCCTCTTCCTCTTCCTCTTCCTCTTCCTCTTCCTCTTCCTCTTCCTCTTCCTCTTCCTCTTCCTTTTTCTCTTCTTCACCAGAATCATTATCATCATTTGAATCACCATCTAACTCAACCTTATCCAAATCATTTAATGTTTTTATATTAACAACTTTCTCTATATTATAATTATCTCTATTTATTATTACATTTTCATTATAAAATATTTATAAAATCGCAAAAATAAGTTTTAATAATATTAATAATACAAAGTTCAAATTTTTTAATCAATTATTTAAGCTTTTGATTAATTGCTCTTCGTATAAATACTATATTACAATTTCGCATTATATTATTAATAATTTGTTATCTTTATAATTGATATCCTATTAAATATTAATTAATATCTTGATTATTATTTTAAACAAAGCTTTTATGAAATTAATTTGGATCTATTAATTCTAAAAAAATTAATAACAAAAAACTTAAAGTTTTCAATATTGAAAGTTTGATTTATACAACGAATATAATCCAATATTTGTTTTTTGTTATTTTTATTAAAGAATATATTAAATATAATCGAATAATAACAATATACTTATAAATTATATCCAGTTAAATAAATATAAAAACCTTTAATAAAACATTTAATATTTAAAAAATTACAAAAATCAATAACTAATTTGTTTTTTTTGTTTATAATTAATTTTGATATATAATATATTGTAATAATATCGATTATTTATAATATAATATTTAAAAACAATTAAATAACGAATAATAAATACTAAATAATAATCTTTTTATTATATATAATAGTTAATTCACTTATTATTTTTAGTAATACTCGCAATTTTGAAGAACTATAACAAATTATTGCTAATTGCTTTAGAATATTGGTTTTATTTAAAAAATCGAAAATATTATTATTTATAGTTATAACAATTTAAAAATGTTTAATTAAAATATAAAAAAAGTATATTAAACTTTTTTATACAAATATATTATTAAACTTGAATAATTGCTTAATATAATAGAATCCAATTCATATAAAAAAGAAAATGAAACGTTTATTATATTTCCGATTTCAAATAATATTATTTATTAGTAAAATTGTTATTAATTTATAATTAAATACAACAATAAAATTGTTGTAATATAAATTCTTTTGTTTATCGAAAGTATAAATAATACAATACTAGTATATATAATAACCAACGATATATATAATAATCTTTTGTTAAAGAAATTAAAGATTAAGCGATATATAAATACATTAAATTATTATTTCGAATTATATTTTAGCTAAATAAACTTTAATTATATTTAAATCCTTTTTATTGTTTATTATTCATTTTTCAATTGTTTTAATAATAAATTGTAAAACAATAACAAAATGTATATTAAAAAGCTTATAAGGATTTATTGTAGATTCTATATTTTATTTCGCAAAGTTTTTATTTATTTATATATTATTATTCGTTTTCATTAATTTTATATAATCAACAAAATCTTTAATACAATTAAAAAGAATAATAATTATTGTTATCAATATAAATCATAGTTTTAATTATATTATAGTTTTATATAATATAGTATTAATATTTTTAAAAACGTAAATTTTGTTAATAATAACAAATTTAAACAATTCTTTAAAATTATGAGTTTAATCCAGATCGTTTTTTGCTATTATTATATCAATTTAAATTGTAATATAGAATTGTTTATTTATTCTATACGATTTTAAAATCAAAAAGTTATAACGCTTATATAATGTAATGATCGATAAAATAAATATTATATAAAAGTTTCTTTTTGCATTATTGAAAATCTTATGTATATAAATCAATTTTCTTTGGATTTTTCGATAATATTTATTTATAAATTAGCGTTCATCATTATAATAAATAAATATTATAAAATCCTTGATAATTGAATTAATCTTTAATATTTAGTATTTAATTAATTTAAATAATATTATTAACATTTTGAATATTATTGGTAATAATCTTATAAATTTATTAAATAATTTGAATGGGTTTTTATTAGAATTCAAAAATAGATTATTATTATTTTGTTCTTTTATTGGTTTTTAATCTTTGTTTTGTTGCTTTATATTATTATATTGTTCATATAAATAATTATATCTTGAAAGTTTTTATTTATATTGATTTTGTATTTGCAATAATATTAATAATATTTTATTTATATAAAGTTAATATAAATAATAATTAACCCAAATCCAAAACCTAATGATTTTTAAAGTTTTATTTAAATTTGTTGTATTTGCTAATAAATATATTTTGATTAACAAATTGTATAATATAGTATATATGATTTGTTGAATATCAATTATTTATTAGTTTTTAAATCGAAAAATAAGTTTATTTATTAGAAAACAAAGATATTTAGGATTAAAATCAAAAAATATATAATCGATAATATAATCTATAAGCTAATACTTCGAATTATCAAATAAAGCCTTTAGTTTGGCTATATTATTAATAGCTTTCAAAAACGAAATAATAAAATTAAAGGAATCTTTTTTATTTATTAGTATTTCAATTTCTTAATTATATAAAGTATTCTCTATATTTATATCTTTCATATTAATATCAATATCTTTAATAATATCAAATACAAACTTTTCCAATATTAGTTTATTGTTAAAATGTTTAAAAACAATTTAAATAATTAAATATTCACCAAATTGTATTATAAAATCGAAAAAGTTATTTAGGTTTTTAATAGCTTTTAAATAAACAAATTTATTTATAATTTCAAATATATTTAATTCTTTTCTTTTTATATTTTTTAATATTTGAGAAAAGTTAGATTCTGAAGTTTGATTAATTGATTTAACAATATTCTTTGCAAATTAAACAATATTTCTTATTGATTTGATAAATATTGTTATTTTTAATGAATTTAGTAATATATTTTAGCTAAATCTTAATACTTTTTATAATATAAAATATAAATTTTTTATTTTAATCTTAAAAGTATTATTAAATATATTAACCTTTAGTTTAAAAAATAATATTTTTTTAATATTTATATCGTTATTTATATTGCAATGTTTTTTAATAGATATAATAGTACAATTAATATTTGCTATAGCTTTTATTATATATATTCATAATCGAACTTCTTTTTCGATAATCGTTATTTGCTTATTCAAAAAGATTTTATTATATATAATAAAATTTATATAATATAATCTATATAAACAAAAAGTATAATAATCAATATTCTTTTAATTAATTTTGTTCAAATAAATATTAGAATATTTGATATCGCTATAAACTTCATTTTAAATAATGATATTTTATATAGATTTCAAAATTGATCCTTTGTTTTTTAAAATATTTGTTATACAAAATAAAATTATTTGTTAATATAGTAACTCTTTAAAATAAAAACGAAATTTATTTAATTCAAAGAATTCTAATATTATATTAACAATAATTAAACCTAAATATAAGGTTATTTTTAATGAGCTTTGTAAAGCTTTAGATTTTATTATAATTTCTAATAATTTGTTTATATTTGTAATATCCTTTTTATTAAATAAAAATGTTTTCGCAAACGATTTAATATATTTTTTTGAAGAAATTTATTTGGCATTAATTAATAAAACTATATTTATTAATCTTCATTTGAATTAGTTTTATTTAAATCAATTTATATAGATAAATTCTATTTAGATTAACTTTATAATCGATTTAATAGTATTAAATTGATAGTATTAAATTGATATTAATTAATAACAAATAAAAAAGAAATAAAAAGTATATATAAAAAGAATAAAAAGAATAATATAAAAAGTATATAAAGAGTAAAAAAAAAATATATAAGAAATAAAGGAAATAAAAAGAGTATATAGTATATATGTTTTCAATTTGTCGATATCACGGGTTATTAATGTTTAATAGAACGAATAGTAGTCATAGGCATCTCGGAGATCTTCCGGGGGATGGGAGGTTGTTTTGTAGAAGCTTTTTCTACTTTTTTCTTATAAAACATTTATTATTGTATATATTATAGGCAAATCGCATGGTCAACGTAGCTATAGCTATAGATAGATCAAATCGATTATGAATTACTACTACTATAGTATATAAAAAAGTATATAAAATAGTATATATATGAGTATATAAAAGAGTATATAATAAATTATATATAGAAAGTATATAAAAAGAGTAAAAAGAGATTATTATTGTTTTTATTATTATTGTTGTTTTTGTTGTTTAAAAATCGAAGAAAGAAAATAAAAGAGATATAATATAGTATAAAATGAAAATGAAAGTGAAGTTTTTAAAAATGAAGCTTTTGATAATATATGAATATTATTATTATTAATACTAATAGCTTTATACTTTATATTAACAAATCTAAATTAATATTATAATCCGAATTTTGATATATTATTAAAATGTTTTATATAAAATAAACAATATTGAATATAATTAAACATTATATAAATTGAATTGAATAAACTAATAGTATATTTAATTGAATTTTTGAATATATTTAAAAAGCGATAATAAAATAAATAAATAATTTAAAATGTTTATAATAGCTTTAACATTATATGAATTTGCAAATCTATATTTTTTATATTTTTTATCTTTATTATCAATCGATAATGCTTTAAATCATTTTTATTAAATCGTTTTTTCGAAAATCTTCTTTCAATTTCAATTAATTGCTTTATATTCATCCATAGTCTTTATATTCAAAATATATACAAATCAACCATTACCATACGAATCACATTCAACGACGACGTGATATATCTTAACTACGATGAATACATACAACAATACTTTGCAAATCCGCAAAATATAATCATTTACAAAAAGTATATAAAGCGCGCTTTTTTAATTATTATAGCGAAAACGAACCTTTCTATATTAATAAAAAAAATGCAAATGATCGATAACGATTATATATAGCATTTCAACTTTCTCTTATTTACTTTTTTATAATCGCATATAAAGAAAAAAACAAAATCTATAATATTTCTTTTTATTATATTTAAAAAACCCTAAAAATTAATAATTTTTCAAAAAATTAATAAGTTTTTACAAAAAGTTGAACAATAAATAACAATTTATTGTAAGTTTATAAATACATTTATTAATTCTTTGAAAAGGATTATCAAAATTCTTATTCAAAAAGAAATAATAGTAGTAGTAATTCATAATCGATTTGATCTATCTATAGCTATAACTATGTTGATCATGCGATTTGTTTATGATATATACAATAATAAATGTTTTGTAAGGAAAAAATAGAAAAAGCTTCTACAAAACAACTTTCTATCTTTCGAAAGATCTTCAAAATGTTTATAGCTATTATCTATCCTATTAAACATTAATAACTTGTAATATCGACAAATTGAAGATATTTTATTCTACTTTATTAATTAAAGTTAATATATCGAATTGCATAATCATTACAAATCAAAAAATATACTTTCTTTTTCTAGTTTAGATTTGAAAATAAATCTTTTTTATTTCGTACTCCTTTTATATTTTATATACTCTCTATAAAAGTTTTTCTATAAAAATATATTTATTCATTGTTTTGTTATTCATTCTTTTGCTTTTCATCTATATTTTTCTATAAATAACTTCATTTTCGTTAAATAATCTTTTGTTTAATATTTTCTTTTTTTCCTTTCAAAAACTATATAATCAAAAGTTCGTTTTATTTTTGAATTAATAAATCCTTTTCTTTTTCCTTCAAATTAACCATCAAATCTTATCACAATCTCATTATAATATTCTTTAAAAAAAATAAAGCTTATAATAAGCTTTCGATACACTTTTAAAATCCTTTCGAAACTTCATTTCAAAAATATTGTATTAAATGTTTATACAATTTTGTTGTAAAGTTAAACTTAACCTATATTCGCCAATACAGAAAATGTAAACATTATTGCAAAAGTAAAACCTTTTGCTAAAATATAAATATACCTTTTTTATACTTTTGTTAAAACTAATATTAATGTATATATTTGTAAATCTTTATTAAATATATAGAAATTGTATAAAATGCTTTATCTATTGCTAATACTTATATTGCAAACAAAGCGAAGAATACCATCATCTTTATATATTATAATAAATAGAATCTAAAGTTTTTTATTACAAAGTTTGAAATTAAGCATTATAAAAAAATGCTTTAAACAATTGATAAGAAGATTGCTTTTTTAATATTTATTTTAAAGCAATATTGTATCTTTTTTGTAGTTGTAACGAATACAATTGTTGCAATCGTTAAAATACAACGCAAAAAAAATACTATCGATATCGAAGCTATTTGGGTTTAACAAACAAAAGCTTTTAAATCGATTGCTTTTAGTTTTATCACTTTTTTGGATTTGTATAAAGTTTAAGTATATTATTGAACTCTTTATAATAGGTTTTTTAATATATATAACATAACTTTATTAATAAAGTTAATAATAATATTGAAAATGCGAAAATTGCCGCGAGCTTTTTTGATGATATATAAAGGGTTAATTTATTAGATTAAATAGATTCTTAAATGATTTGTAGAATATACAATAGTTTTCCATCAAATAATTTAATAGTATTTTAGATATTATTAATCAATACCTTTAAAAATAATCTATACTATAATAAAAAACTAGTTTTTATTAACTATATCGCTATTACTTTGAATACCGAACTATTCCAAACCAAATGCTTAATGGAAATGATATGCATATTATATCGCAAATCTGCATATTATATTTCGAAAATTAAGCATCTAAATAGTATATGTTTTACTATTTGTTTTTTCCATTTATATCAATTATATTTCGAAGTAATATTAGGAACTTTATGATTATATAAAAAGCCTTTTAAATTAATCTTTTCTATTTTAATTGTTAATATTATTAATAAAACCTTTTTTAGCATTTCGTTGTATATTGCTATTTTAGCCTTTTGAATTCTATAATTACAATAAATTAATGTTTTTTATCCAATATATTTATTTCGCATATTTTGCTATTCCTTCAATTAATTATTTTGGGTTTTTTGTATAATCAAATCTATCGCAAATAGTATAAAAAGTATTTGTTTATCAATTATCGAATTATTATTTTGATAAAACAAAACCCTTTTAATCTTTATACTTTTTATAGTTTATTTATATTTAAATATTCTAAAAATAAAAAGGTTTATTATTTTTCTTTTACATTTTCAAACTGTTTTTTAACTTTATCGCATACATTTCGAATTAGATTTATTATTTTTGTTGTTTAAATTTTATATTTCGTTTTTGTTTGAAGTTCATCGAAGTAAAGCTTTAAAAGAATATATATCGTTTTTGTATAAAGAATTGATATAGGAATGGCTTTAAAGCTTTTGCAAACTAATCGAAAAAAAGCATTTTGTTGTTTTTAAAGCTTTAAAATAATGCTTTTTTTTATTTTCTTTATTTTATCCGGTATATACTATACAATTGAAATATAAATAATAATCGGCATTACTATTACTTTATAAACTTATTATATATTATATAGAGTTATTCTTTATATAAAGGATATTATATACATTAAAATCAAAATCTAAATCATTAATTTATATTCGATCTTTTTTATATATTTTTGCTATTTTAATTATTTATTGATTTGAAAGCTTAATATTTTAATACTTATATATAAGTTGATTATAATAAAATCAAAAATGATCAAAACGATAAAGTTATATTGCTTAAAGTTCCTAATAAGATATAAAAACTAATATTTCTTTAAAGCGAATTTGGCTTTATAACACTTTGTTTAATCTTAGCATTTGTTGTATATACATTATAGGATTTAGCAAATGTTTATAATGATAACGTTTTATACCAAAATATTGATATTGTTTACAAATCCTATTATACTACCTTTTTGATATACTATAAAGTAAATTTCGATCAATTTGCTATTGTAAAACAGAAAAAGAATTGAATTTAATAACAATTTTTGTAAAATACTATTGTATACCAAACATTGAAAGTTTGTATAATTATTTATTTGTATATTATTATATTTATTGATAAAGAAATTAATTATTATATTAATCAAGTATTTGGGTATTCGTTTTTGATATAGAATATATAACAATCGCAAGTAAAAAACGTTATCGAATACTTTTGCTATATCAAAACTTAAAAGATTAATTATTTGATTTAAAAAAGACTTTCAAAATATATATATTTATTTAATAAATAGTTTTAATATTATAATAATGTTCTATATAAATTTCGCTTCTATTTGATGAATAGAAAAGAATCCATTAGTTTCTGCTATATATGAGATTTTGTTTGCGATTAGTTTCTTCAGCAATTTGTCGAAAATATCGAAAAAGGTTATCAAGCGATAAGACTTTATTAACGATTTTTTTTTGTTTGATTTTGGGATTATAATAATATATATTTGTTTAAAGTATTTAGGAAAATAATTTAGTTCAATATATTCGTTAAATAAATATATAAAATAAAGGTTAAGAACTTTAAATGATTTTTTAATAGCAAAATTAGTAAATCCGAATAAGCCAAATGCTTTATAATTCGAAAGTTTAACAATTATAAAATATATATTATCTTTATTAATATTTCATTTTTCGTTTAATAATTGTAAATATTTTTTTCTTTTTATATTGTAGTTAATAATGTTTGTTAGGTTAATATATAGCGGGGATGCAAAGAAATGATTTATAAATGCTAAAACTTTTTCTAATTCTATTGTAATCCAAATATCGCTTATTTTAAAGTTTGGGAATTGTAATATTTGTTTAAAAAGGTAGTTTCTACTAGTATTTTTAATTTATCTTTTTGCGTTTTAGATTCTTTTTTGTATATATATTGTTTTTGTTAATTATTTTTGAAAATGGATTATCGTTTCTTTACTTATTATCCTCTTTTTCGCTTTGCATATTTTATTGTATTTTGTATAAATCGCTAAGGAATTAGTAATTAATAATTCATATTTTAATGATTGCGTTTTTTTGATAAGGGTAAAGTATTAAAGCGTTTAATACGGTTTATTGTAAATCGTTATTTTGGATTTGAGGATTATATCATTAATCGATTTGGTTATATAATAAAGAATATTGTTTAGAAAAAGATCTATATTCTATTTATTATCAAATATAAATATTTTGTTTAAAATGTTATAATAAAAAATATTATAAAAGTTTTTATTTATCATCTTTTTCTATTGCTATTTATATAAAGCTTTAAATATTCTAAAAATTAGATTAAGTTTTGTTTAAACCGGAAAATAATCTGAATCGAAGTTAAAGTTCTTTTGAACCCTACAATTCATTAGTAAATATTTTAAATTGTATAATATCTATATAAAATCGATAATAAAGAAAAAGATCTTTTTATTCTATATCCTAAATATTTTTGATATAATTAAAACAATATTGATCTATTGCATTATATTGATTAAAATAATAGAGTATTCTTTTAATATTTGTTTTACAATTCTTTTTTATAATAGATAATATAAATTGAAATCTTTTAATATAATATATCGAATATTATAATTGTCTAACTCGATTTCTATAGCCAGCAAAATAAATGATTTAATAGCTTTATAGCGTAAGTTTGGGATCGAATTGTAAATATTAATGGTTTGAATAGATATCTTTTGATTTAAATCGCTTATTCGAATAATAAAAATGCATAGATTCGATATAAGTATAGTAAAAGTCCATTTCTTAATATCAAATCTTTTATTAATAAATATAACTATTTTTATACTTTTTTATTATTTATATATAAAATACTAGTTTTTACTATTATTATAAATGCTTTGGTTAAATCTATTTGTTTATAACTTTTAAACTGCTACGATTTAGTACCGTATTATTTTTGGATTATTAAAAAGAGTTATTATAATTATCTTTTGTTTATTAACGTTATACTATAATATTCTAAATTCCTTATTATAATTTATTAATCTTGCATATTATTGTAATATTTCTCTATAGTATATATAGCAACGCCGTTATTATCTGAAAAACAAGCGTTAATTTTTAAATATTAGAAATAAATATTTAAATACTAAGGATGCTAATAATCGTTTCTAATTAAAAAGATTAAGTATTAAATATTATAATTAATTTTATTTAATATAAAATCAAGCAAAAAAACATTCTCTTTATTATCTTCTTTTTTTTGTTTAAAGCGTTTTATAAAACAAAAAAAATAAAGTTAAACAAAAATAGATTTGCGAAAAATAATTGTTTATTCTTTTCTATTACAAATCTATTTAATATATATAATACCATTTTCTTTGTTTAAACGAATTTATCGCTTGATTTTCGGCAATTAAACTTATTTTATACATAATAATTGCTTTTGCAATTAATGCATTTCTATTCTTTTTTATATTCAAAACTTTTTTTCAAATATATATTTATTTAATAGTTTTTTGTACAATTGCTATATATTGTTTTCTTTATATATAATTAAAATTTGTAATAGTTTAATTCTTGATAATTATAATATCTATTAAAAATATAAATAATATTATATAAACTTGTTTTGTATCATTAGAATTCATAAAATAGATTGTTTACTAATACCGCATTAACCATCTTCAGAAAAGTTAAAACCAATATTAAAAATAATATTTTTTTCTCTTTTATATTATATCGAATTAATCAAAACAAATAATCGATTTTCAAGTTTAGTTTTGTATTATCAACTTTCAATTATAAAATGAATTTTCGTTGCAAAAAATCCTTTTCATTTTTGCTAGCTATATCCATACAAATATTATATATTATAATTTAATAAATTAATCTTTTGGTTTTAGCGTTAAGGAAAAGATAATAAAGTTATTCCAAATTATTTGCAATTATATTATATCTTTCTTTAGTTTTTGTAATGATTATAAACTTAATATTTGTTATTCTATATATGCTTATTGTTTAAACTATAAAGATAATAAAATTAATCCAAATAATAAATTCTTTATTTATTGTTTCTTTTAAAGTTTCAATTTCTATTGAATTGATTTAAACTTTATAATTGTTAAAGTTATAAATTAATATAAGTTTATAAATTAAGCTTTATATATTGGTATATTGTATAATCGCCAAGATATTCTTTAACAAAGCAATTTTTGTTTATGATTTTTGTTTTAAAGTTTTTTAAAGTTTTCGCTTTATCTTTTCGAATCGATTTGCTATTTGAGCTTATAACAATATATTATACTCTTTTTTAAAGAAAATAATCCAAATATTGAAAAGTTTTTTTGCATAATTATAAATCGTTTTCAATAAAACATATTGGTTTTCTATAAAGTTATCGATTATTTTTAAAAATATTAATATCGTTTAAATAATGATTATATAAGATATTGCAATAAAAAGCTTATTAATAAGTAAATAAAGTTTGTTTAATTTATTTTTAAATATTATAGCTTAACAAGAATTTAGATTCAACGCTAACAAAGTTGTTATTTCGATTCCGGATAAACTAACTTTACAAAGGGGATTCGGGGAGTATTCTGATAATAATCTAATGCGAATTGGGTCTTATTTTCAAAAATTTCAATTGCTCACTTTTTTATATTTTTCCTCAAAAAGAAATATATATTATTTTATTGATTTAGAAAACAATTTTAATATATATAGCAAACGCTTTTATAATAAATATGATCCTTAAAAGCAAAAAAAATCAAAGAATCTATAAAGCGAAAAAAAATATAATAATAATTTCGCTTTTTATAATCTAAACAAAAATCATTAAAACCTTTAAAATTAATAAGCTTTTGATTGCTTTTTAAAATAAAACTTTTAAAACAAATTTTGTAAAGAAAAGCGTTATTAAAACAATAAAAATAAATAAACGCATTTTAATTAAATATATTTTTTTTGCGGGTTTATATTGTAATAGTCTTTTCTTAATTCGGGAAAATTTGATTAAAATTATATTGAATATTAAGAATAAAAATATTTTAGAAATGATAGAATACAAATCGGGCTAAATATTGTATTCTAAATCCTTGGAAATAGAAAACATTCTAATAAAGAACATCTACAAATCGAAGATTTGCGAAATCATTAAGACTATATATTTTGATTTTTCAGAAATATAGTATAGCCATTATATAAAGCAAATATCAAAAACCTTGTTTAATGTAATTAATAAACAAATTAAAGTTACAAAAGAAATAGTAAAAAAAAAAGGTTTGAATTCAAACTAGTATTACTTCGATTAAATGCTTTAAAAGCTTTAGAAATAAAGCAAAAAACGTTTAAATTATCAATTTCACTATTTTAATCCTTTTGTTCTATTTATTTAAAATTACCCCTTTTTTCTTTCTTTTATTTTTCTACAATCAAATAAAGCTTTATAAACAAAACTATCAAATTTATTATAATATTTATCATTTTACAAAATCTATATAATACAATAATTATAATATCGTTAAAGCAAAACATTAAAAGCTAATATATAAATTATATTCAACGTTAATGAAATGTAATAAATATTATAATTCATTTTTAGTAAAATGTAAAAATTGCTTGTTGGTTCATTATAATACAATTAGAAATAAACTATAATGCAATTTAATTAAAATTTAAATAAAATTAATCTACAAAAACAATTAAGCGATTCAAAAAATATATGTTTCAAATACAATTACAAGTATTATATAAACGATACGTATTTTCCAAATGAATATTTAAAACTTTTAAATATCCCAAAGTATACAAAGCTTTACAAACTTTATAATTCCGCCGAATGCTGTCCGAACTCCAGCGCTTATCCGCGTTAAAATCCAGATATTAATAACTTCAAAAAAAAATAAACGATAATGTAAAATATATAATAAATATATCAATATTGCAAAACAAAATATTAAAACGATTTAAAACAACTCAAATCAAATAAATTTTAAGCTTTTGTTGTATAACAATATATATAAAGTATATATAAAGGATACAATGAATATAAACAATAATAACAATATTATTACGATTATATAATTAATTAAAGTTATTAATCTTTTTTTTAATAAATAACAATTTGAATTAATACAATAGCGAAAGTTATAAAGATGTTTTTAATTCATATATATTAATAATATAAAAAAACAAAAAAAAACGCAAGGATATATAATATATTACTTTAATTTGTTTACAAAAACGAAGCGGATATAATTTGTGTTTAAAAACTATAAAGCTTTTTAAATACCAAAACGCAAAACTATTCAATATACGAATACTATGCTTTTTACAATTTGTAAGAATTGAAAAAGATAATCGAAAAAGAAACTAAAAAGCTAAAAACTATATTGTATATATAGTGGAGTATTGCAATATAAATACAATAATAACGAAAAAAATGCAATAAAAATATAATATAGTTTAAAATAAATAGTTATTATATAATAAACATTTATTGCGAATTTAATATTATTGCAATAATAAACTATATAATAAATATTATTTTAAAGCTTTATATATTAATTAAAGAAAACTTTAATACAAAGTATAATATTTACAAACTAGGGATATTATCAACTATTTAAAGAGTTATATTCTCTAAATAATTCCAAAATATTAGTATAAACTTTATCGGCAAAATAAAGATACTCATTTATTATGCAAAATATATAATCGATTTTATTTTCTTTAATATATCCTTTGCGAAAACAATAATACACTAGAATATAGATTGCAAATTGGATTACTATATGCAAATCATTATTATTTTAAAGCAAAGAATAGTATACAATAAATACATTAGATATAAAATTATTGAAAACGGCTTATATATATTTACTAGTTTTATAAAAAGCGAAGTATATTAATTGTTGAAAATCGAATATATTATTACAAATATCGAATTTGAAACAATTATAACGCAATTTACAAATCTATTTCAATAAATAATACAAATCGCAAAATAGCCGGCAAACGATTGAGTATAATTAACGCTTTAGTGAATTAACAAAAGCATAGCGATGTATAGTTTATATAAGTATTTTAATAAAACTTTCGAAAATAAAAAACGAATATTTAATGCAATATATAAAGCAAAAAGGAGTATTAAAGAAGGATAATCAATAATGCATTGGATAATATAGATTTGTATAAAGTAATAAACTAATATAAAGCGGTTTTATTCTTTTAAGCTTTATTATTAATAATTAATAATCAATCGATTAAAAATATAAAAAAGAAAGTATAAGTTTTATTAAACAAAATATTGTATAAATATAATAGTATTAACAATCTAAAAGCGAACTCAATATTAGAAAACTATATTCCCATTTTTTTTTGGAATACTATTGTATCCTTCAAAAAAGTGAAACGGAATATTATCGGAATTTCAAATATTTTATTAAAAGCTAACAAAGTTATGATTTGGCTATTGAAAATTTATTGAAATAATATTAAAGAATATATATATAGCTTTTTCGAATATTACTTTAAAAAGAATTATTATCTCAAAGTTTAACAATTAATTGAAATAATAATATTATTCAAAGTCGAAAAAAAAGATAAAAGTTTTATTCGTTTATAATGTTCGATAATCCTGTTATTTTGTATAAACAAAAACTTGAAACGAATTATTGCAAAACGAATAATATGAATATCGTTAATGTATAGTATATTAAATCTTCAATATTGCAAAGCTTTATTTAAATGTTTAATTATAAATTTGATTGTAGCTTTTGTATACAATATGGAATACGTTTTTGTTAAAAAACAAAAGATTATATTGATTATAATGGATATACAAAAAGCGTTTGATATACTATTACTTTAACAATTATTAGAAAAAATATAGAATCAAAACTAATCTATAACTCTTTTGAAAATAATTCGATTGTTTTTATAAAAACGCAAAATAATGGTTAAGTTTAAGAACATTTATATAAACAAATCCTGGGTATAATATAGAATTTTTCAAAGTTTATTTTTATCCCTAATACTTTATATACTTTATTTAACGAAGCTTTTAAACCAAAACTAAATTTTTCGTTTTAAATATGCAAACAATATTATATTTTACAAAGTGGATAATATATTAGAAAAGAATACTATAACGATTACGCAGAATATACAACAAATCGAAATATAGGGATTAACTAATAAAGTTGCTTTTGCATTAAAAAAACTAAAAATAATGTATTTCATTTGTAAACACTACATTTATATTTTGAAGGTGGTCGTTTGTTCTATATTAACTATATGATCTATAATAAATATATTAAATAATACAAAATAATCGATGTTTAAATGATTAAAAGTATAATTCGATTATAAGTTTATATTCAAAAAGCATATTACGGAATATATAGAAAAATACAAAAAATAGTATTATATATTAAACATTTTGTTAATATATAATATAGATCTTTTGCAGCTTTTTTACAAAAGGCTACAATTATATATATATTATCTTTGTTGCTATATAAAACAAAAGTGTAATATTCAAAACAAATAAAGTTAAATATAAAAGATAATTATTTACAAAGTATTATAGTTAATATTCGAATAAGGTTATATAAAGTAAAAGCGAATAAAATAATTAATTTTGCAATAAAAAGTATTTTGCCAATCTAAAGGATTATATTTATAATAATTAGTCTATATAATATAATCCTTTCTTTTTTACAAAATAGCTTTAAAATATATCCATATTAATATAACCCTACAACTTAAAAGATTTAATATACATCACTTGCTTATTATACAATTAATTACATCGGATTATTATATACAATGTAATATAAAACTACAAACAATGAATTAACTATTTCCGAAAGCGTTTTATTCAATCCTTTTCCCTTTGTATTATACTTTTAAATATAAAACGAACTTTACAAAAAGAATAAATAAAAAAGCAATAACGATTAATTTTATTAATTAATAGAACGCTTTATTTCTCAATACAATTATTATCTTTTTCGATAGATCTAAATTATATAATAATACAAGCAAATATATAGATTACGATTATACGATCTATTAAAAACAAAAACTTATTGTTATCAACAAAAAAACAATTAATATACTTTTGTATGTTTTTGATGCAAAAGCGATAAATATCTTAAAAAAGGTACAAAAAGCGTTAATGCTACTAATTGTTACGGATATATAATAATAGTTTTATATTGATAATATTTCGATAATATAATATAAATACACTAACGCTTCGGATATTTGATAATAAACGTTTTTGGAAAATTATTGATTTATTGATTAATATACAGTTAGAATATAATAGTTTTTCGGATATTAAAGAATAATCGGTAATAAAGCAGCGAATAGGCTAGTGAATATAAACGCGAAAAATGATATAATAAACTTAGAATTTATTATACAATTTATAATTAATAAGATAAAAATGATAATACAAAGTTTGATCTACAATACTATAAACGAATAATAAAGCAAAAACAAGTTTATATTAGTGAAAGGATATTATAGATAGCAATTATATTATACTTTCAAAGAATCCGCAAAACTTAAATTTGCAAAATCAATGCTATATCAATTATTTGCGTTGCGATTTAAATATAGCGATTTCAAAGCTTACTATAAGCGATTCAAATACAAAGATATAAAAACTTATTGTTTATATAATAAAACCAAAACTTTGAAGTATTTTGTTTTTTGCGAAATTTTTATTAAATAGTTCTATTTGTACTAGCTATTAAAGCTTATTCGTTTTTTAGTTATTGTTTGGGAAAAGTACGATTATATACAATAGTTTCTTGCTTTTTTATAAAAGTTCAAACGTTTTGTTATAATAATGCGATATTTTACGTTTTGTAATTGAAAGTTTTAGAGTACTCTGGATAGTATACAATTTAATGCTTTATTCGATCCCTTTTTTATTTTTCCCCTCTCTCCCTTTCTTTCACTTTTTGCTTTATTTCGAAACCTAATTTAAAGCGCAACTTATAAAGCGCGAAATATTACTTTATATAATAATACAAAAACTGCAATTTAATATAACAATTGTTTATTTAATACTTTTTATTAATGCGATTGTTATATAGCCCGATATTCATTTTCTTTAAATATAATAAATAAAAGCTAATCTTTTTAATACAAAACGCTTTTTTAAATAACGAAAAAAAGCTATTTAATAAAATTAAAGTTGTAAGAAATCGCCGAAAAAAAGCGATTTCAATATTTCAATTTGGCGATATTGTATAATACATACCTAAATGGTAAGCCTTTGGGCTTTTGGCCTATTAGTATATCATTTGTCTTTAATACTTTTCGAAAGGTTAAAAGTCTAGCTAGTTTATATAGATGTTAAATATAATAAATAAATAAATAAATAAATATCAAATCGTTTTAAAAGTAATTAATAATATAGCTTTTCTTTAATTATTATAGTTTTTTTAATTATATATAATTTCAATTACAATCAAATGTATAATATAGTCGGTTAATAAATATATTGCAATTTGAAGATATAGTTTGTTTTCGATTTGTTTAATTTGTTTATAATATAATATATTACATTCTATATTTATAATCTCGATATTAGGTTTTAATTGAATAAGTTTATTTGGTATACGAAAAATAAAATTGTATGTTTAATCGATACAAAGATATTCCAAATATAGAAATTCGTTATTAACATTTTCAATAAAATTAATATAACAATATTAATAATAGTATTAATAGATATATTAACTTATAAACAACTTGATATTTGCTTTTTTAAATCATAATAATTAATTTAGTTTCAAATTACTTTATTTGAATTACTATTATTTATATTTGTAATCCTAATAAACGATAAAACAATTTATCGTTAAAAAACTTAAATATTTATTTATAAACTTTTATTATTTAAACTAATAATGCTTTTTAATATAATGTTTTTTTGTATGATTATTATTATTAGTAAAGCTATTAGTAATATTAATATATAAATATTCTTTATTTATTAATCATTTAATACTTTATTTCTCTTTTAAATTGATATTTATTAATATTTATATATATTGTTTTTATTGCATATATATTATATATATAAATTGTTAAATAATGATCTTATCGATATTATTCCTATTAATAATCTAATCAATTCAATTTATCAGATTTATTTATAAGATTAATTATTAATTTATTAGATCAATCTGTTAAATCGATTTATTGAATTAGTTTTCTATTCATTATTAATATTATTGGTAAAAATTAATTACAAATAAATAAATATATAAAAATCGAATTTTAAATATATATAATTTTGGGTTATTATTATTGTTATTTACTTTATTATACTAATATAAACAACTTTTCAAACTTTTCAAATTTGCTTTAATCAACTAATATTAATAATCTATAGATTAGTTTTACAATAATGTTTTTACAAATATTAAAATAAAAATATATTAGATTTATTATAAAATGTCCGCAAATAAAAGATTTTTATTAGATTATTGATAATTCAAAACTTAGATTAATAAACAATATTACGAAATCGATCGATAATATAGATTCATTACAAAGCGATATAAACAATATAAAAAAAATATATATATATATATTATTAAAAAAGAATTTAAATATAAATGAAGATAGCGAAAAAGCGTTTAATAAAAATAATTTATTATCAAAACGATTTAAAATATAAATAATATCTTTAATATTGTATAGTATATTTTAATTAAAACGAATATAAAACAATAATATATACAAAACAATAAACAAAAATATAAACAACTATACAAACAACTATATTAACAAAAATATTAACGAGAATATTAATAATAAAAAGAATAGTAAAAGAAAAGTTAATAGAAGAACATTTTTGTATATAGATATAAGTATAAATATAAATACAAGTATAAACACAAGTATAAGCACAAGTATAAGTATAAGCATAAATACAAATATAAGTATATAAACCCGAACTTCAATTTCTATTCCAATATCAAACAAATTTAATACAATCTTTAAAAACGATTTTAATAGAAGTATATTCGAAAAAAAATCAACTTTCAAAAATAACACTTTCAGGAATATTATTCCCGATTATATCGTTTTTGAAAACAACTTTATTTTGAAAAATTGTTCGAAATATAAAAAATTAATTATTATTATATACATTATAATTGATCAATATAAAAATATAAAGAAAAAAATATAAAGAAAAAAATATAAATAATTATTAAATATATTAAAACAAAAAGTAATATAATAAATAAATTAGAATTATATAATAAATAACAATATATAATTGGTTTTAATAAAAATAAAGATATATGTATTTAATTAAATTAAAAGTTTTTTAAAAGAAATACAAAAAACTATTATATTTTTTATTATAATAATAACTTTGCTTTTAATATATAAAAAATATTGATTATTTATAATATTTCGTTTATTTAATTAAATAATAAAATAGAATAATATATTGTTATTAAATAAAGAATTCTTTAAATATATATATATTATCTTTTTCATATAAATCAAATTGATTTATATTAAATACAATATTGAAAATCTTGATAATCGCAAAATTAATACAATTATTTGAATAAACTCGAAATTGTATTTTGTTAAAATATATTTAAAAATATTTTTTATTTGTATATAATGAATTATATACATAAAAAGAAACAATTCAACAAATTAATAATTAAAGATTTTTTATTATAGGATATATCGTTATCAAATCGATAGAAATTGTAAATAGTAATTAA
Source organism: Monilinia aucupariae (assembly GCA_002162555.1). Lineage (NCBI taxonomy): Eukaryota > Fungi > Ascomycota > Leotiomycetes > Helotiales > Sclerotiniaceae > Monilinia > Monilinia aucupariae. Next base: position 220,664 of record NGKF01000030.1, on the reverse strand, counting down.
TTCAAATAATAATTCGAATAATAAAAATAACGATTCGTTTTTTTTCGTAAATTAAAAGAATTAAAAGAATTAATATTATTAAAAGTAGTTAGCTAATAATATTAATATTAGTATTAATATTAATATTATTAAAATTAATATTTATATTGATATTTCTATTTTTTTTTATATTAATAATAATATTAATATTAATATTATTATTAATTATTATAGATAATAAAGATAATATAGATTATGATTTTGAACTATCTCGAATGATCTTAAGCGATTTTGAATGATTTTAAGCGATTTTGAGTAATTTCGAGCGATTTGAATATTAATATTGATTTGTATAGAATTAAAAACGTTTTAAAATAGTTTAAAATAGTTTAAGATGATTTGAGATAATTTAAAATAGTTTGAGATAGTTTGAAATGGTTCAAAATAACTTGAAATAATTCGAAATATAAAAAACAAATTTGAAATTAATTGAAATATATCAAAAATTTATCGAGATATTATAAAGATAAATTAAATCAAATATAATATTTGAGATCGTTTTTGTTACGCTTCCGCTGCTCGGCTGATATAGCAGACGTTCCGGGGCATGTACACGCTGTTACAGCTCACGTACTCGATTAGCGAGCATATGCTATACACGTATCTTGCTTATGCGAATCATGTATATATAACAATCTCTTTCTTATAATATAATCAATAATAATAAATTCTAAGAACTTTATTAACTTTGTTTTAAACAACTCTTTTATAGTATAAACATTATATTATTTATTATTCAAATATTAAATCGTTTTAACCATTTGATGATTATTTAAAAGAATACTTTCTTTAATAATACTTTTTTAAAAACGTTTTCAAATAACAAAACCGTTTATCCATAAAAAGAAGATTAATACTAAACCTAATCTAATAATAATATACTCTTTATTCTTTTCGAAAATGCTTTTGCTTTTTTTTTCAATATATTTCGTTCTTTTTTCGACAAATTCTACGCTAACACTATTATATCTTTTGGCTAAGCTTCTGTATCAACAAGCTTTGCGTTTACATTATTAACTTTTTGTTCTATTTTTGGTTTTGCTTTTGATATAACTATTCGAAATTAAAATCAAAGAAAAAGTAAAGAAACGAAACAATAAATAATGCTTTCTTTATAACTTGTTTTTAATTTAAAAATTATGTTTTGCAATTCTATTTTATATATCCTCGATTTTCAAAATTATAATAGTTTACAATAACAAATGCAAAAGATTTTTTTTGTTTAAATAATAGAAATTGAGCAATTACGTTTTGAAATTGCATATAGTATTGCTTTTGTTATTTTTCTTTTTAATCCTTTTTCTAAAACAATTCATTTTTTTATTGAAATTGATTAATATTCTAATATAAACAAATAATATTAATCTCGCAGAAATTGTAAAAAAACTTCGAGAAGATTACAAATCGACAATTTTAATTCTTTTGCTCTTAATTCTTTTCTTTCGAGTCTAGTAATAATTGTTATATTAAAAGTAATTAATTCTTTAAACAAAATTGCAAAACTTATTTTTGTTTTTTTATTTATAAATACAATTCCTTAAACCCTTTATATTCTCTTTATTTTATTTGTTTTTATTATTTTAAAATAATTAATTTTATTAATAAATTAAACAATAATATAAAACCCTAAATAAATTTATAAAATATGTTTATTTTTGAACGCTTTGATCTATATATCAATATTCTCGATTCAAAGATAGTTTGATATATTTACATTATAGATTAAACAAAGTTGAAAACTTGAAAATATCTTTATACATTGTATATATAAATTCCTTGTTTTATTAACGCGGAATTAATACATTAATTGATCGCAATTTACAATAATTTTGTAAAAGTTAAACGTGTTTATATTTAATATAATTATTGAAAGATACTCAATAGCCTTTTTATTCGATATAGTTACTTTTTGAAATAATATAAAACTTTCAAACTTTTGGCAATTTAAACCAAGATTATTAACAATACTAGTATTGAACTATTTAAGGATTTTGAAAACAAAATTTTTGATTATTTAGTTTAAATTATAATTCTTTACAAAAACAATTGTTTTATTACAAAAAAGCTAGTTAATAAATTAATTAAGATTAATAAAAACGAGGTCTTTATACGAAAAAGAAATAGATATCATATTTTTTAAAAGTTTATTTTTGTTACAAAGCTATTTATTACAATATTGGTTTACTTTTTTTAAACAAATAGAAATATTAATTATCTAAATATTAATATAGTTCAATATATCTAATCCAAACCGTTTTATTCATTATATAATACTTCGATGGAATATACTAGAACTTTCAAGAATCCGATTTTTAAAGTCTTTACTTAGAACGTTACTTTCTTTCTTATTCCCAAAGTTTGCTTTTAAACATTTCAAATAAATTTCTATAAAATAAAAGCGAATATCCCTATTAATTTCATTATTGTTATCGATAGCAAATCCATTAAAAACTTTTACAATATTAAAGATCATTTTGATCTTTAAATACATACTAAAAACGTTGAATTAGTATATCAAGCGAAAAACATTTGTTTAAAAACAAACGTTTAAACAAAAATTCCTTTTTAAATGTTATCAAAGATATATGATTCTTCGATTTAATCAAACTAATAGGAAATCAAGCTATAACCCTACTTTGTATCCTTTTCAAAAACGAATACTTTTTTAAATCGAATACTTTTTTTGATTTTGAAATAAACGAATACGTTTTTATTAATATTATACTTTTTATTCTTTTATTTTCATTATTTAAATTATATTATTATTTATTTGAAACTTTTATTAGTATTAAAAGTTATAATAATGTATAGGGTTGTATTATTATTTATTATACTTTTTTTAATCTTTTAATCAATGATTGAAAATAATCATTCGTTCCATTTTTTATTACAAATTTAAGTTTTTATAACATTATATTAAATAAATCATGGTTTTCAAAGTTGCGAACAAAACTTAATTATTTCAATTAATACTTTGAATAATCTTTAAAATAATTATTTATATACTTTTTAAATAAAAACCTATTGTTTTCGAAAAGTGATTTAAAACAAAAAAAGATCGATCGATTTGTACAATAAAATATTGATCAAAAAAACAATCAATTCGATATTTATTAATAATAATAAAACGCTTAGTTTAAGTTTATTACTATATTTATAATACAATCCTTTAACTTTATATCTACAAAAAAACTCGATCCTTTTTTCTTTTTTTCTTTTCAACAAATATTCAAAAAAACTTTTCAACAAATGCTTAAAAAAGTTTATATTGTAAAACTATAAAAGCTTTACAAATCATTGCTTTATTTTTTATTCAATATTGTCGATATCTATACTTTTATATTTGCACAATTCAAATTTTTGTATAAGAAATACAAATATAATAAGTTCTTCGCTATTATTCTTAATAATATTAAAGCAATTGCATAAGAATATTAATAAAAATAAAACCAGAAAGATTAGCTTTTAATTGCTATAAACGTTTATTAATGTACTAAATCTTAATTATATTTAAACAATACTTTTGTTACTATTAATAAAAAACTTTTAATTCTTTTGGTATATAAAGCTTTCCAAAAAACTTTTTCCAAAGCTAATTCGAATATGCTACCATTTTATCGATTATACGATTACAAAATTATATTGGAAAGTAAAAGGGAAAAAGCTTTGAAATACAATTTATTTTATAAGATATCGTTAAAACAATTAAAAATTGTTAAGAAATATTTAATTGATAATTTGACTAAAGGATTTATAAAGCTTAATTAAGCTTTTTATACAATACTTGTTTTGTTTGTTCAAAAAGTTAATAATATACTTCGATTTTGTATCGATTTCTGTTTACTAACCTTTTTCATTCGCAAAAATCAATATCTTTTCTTTTTGATTCAACGAAATGCTTATATACTTCGTTAATATAAAGATCTATACAAAGCTCCATATTTATTAAACTTTTTATTAAATTAAAATGGATCCTGCTTTGAAAGAATATATTATATTTTATATATATTACAATTTTTACAAATACAAAATTATATTATTTGGCTTTACAAACAATTTCACAATTTATCAAAAATATTTAAATAATATACTTTTTAATTATTTAAATATATTTTGCATTATTTACTTTAATAATATTTTAATTTATTTTGAAAACGAAAAAGATTACCAAGTTTAAATTAAATTAATCCTGGCTTAATTTAAAATCGTTAATCTTTAAGCCAACTTCAAAAAGTATAAATTCAACGTTAAATATACCAAATATTTCGGATTTATTATTTTTATTGAAAATGTTGAAATTTATCCAAAAAAAGTAAAAATGGTTAAAAATTGAATATACTCTACTATTGTTAAAAGAATTTAATTGTTTTTTAGTTTTTGCAATTTCTATTGTTGTTTTATTAAAAATTACAATATTATAGTTAAACCTTTAATAAAGTTTATTAAAATTAATATTCTGTTCTATTTCGACGATTTGTACTATAATATATTCAATGTTTTAAAACAAAAGCTTATTTTTGCTTTTTTGCTTTGATATTACAATTACAATCTTTTTTATATATTTGAAACCAATACTTTGAATAAAGTAATTGTTAACGTATTCTTTTAAAAATATAGTAATGATTAGCTACTTATAGTATATTTCTTCAAAACTATGGTTCTTATTAAATTAAACTATAAAGTTTACAATAAAAAGATATTATCGATAATATACTTTTTCGACCATTAAAAATCAAAATTAATTGGTTTTTCTTATCAAATTCGAATTTATACAAACTATAAAGCTTTGAAATACTTTATAATTATTAAAGTTTTGAACGTTTAACAAATTTAATAAATCGAATTGCTAATTAATTACAATTTTGTTATTATATATCGCTTCGACAAAAATAATTTTTTTGTTAATATTTTTATATATTGTATCAATAAACTCGATATACAAAATCAAACAAAAAAGAAAAATCGTTTTTAGTAGTTTATAAAAAACAATTAAATCGATACAAGGATTATATAGAATAATTTGAAAAAGAAAACTACTAGTAATAATAACACATTATTTATTATAAATTTAACTTTTATTGTTTTTCACTTTAATACTAGTATCATCAACCGCATCCTTAACGCCAATCGCTTTTTTAATAATTTATAAACTTTACAAATTGAAGCATTTAAAAATCATAAATATTTCGCTTTTCAAAACGATTTATTATTGTACAATAATCGCTTAATAATGTTTGATTCAAAAAACCTCTATATATTCTTTATTCGAAAAACTTATGATTCAATTTTTATAATATATCCTGGAATTAAAAAGATTTACTTTTTGTTATTAAAACAATACTATTGGTTTAGTATATTTACAACAATTGCTTAATATATATACAATTATTACGTTTGCAAATATAGTTTTGTATTATAAAATTGCATTCCCAATTTGCTATACCCATTCCCTATTTTTAAACAAGTATAGTAAAATGTTACTATAGATTATTACAATTTCAATAAGAATAAATACAATTATAATAATGTTTTCGTAATTATTAATCAATTAATCAAACAAATAATTTTTATTCCTTGCTATAAAAAAGTTGATTTATATAAGCAAACTAAGTTTTATTTGTATTATATCTATCGATATTATAGAGTTTTTAAATCAATTATACTAGTATCGAATAAAAGCTTTTAATTTATTTTAAAGTTTTAGTAAGAATTCAATCGATTATTAAACATTAATATTAAACTTTTCATAATTTATTACTTTTAAACAAATAATTAAATAAAGATCTATAATTAATATTTATAACAATATTTATACTTATTTATTAATTATTACCAAAACGATTGATTAAAATTTTTGTTTATAATGAATTATATTTAATTTATTTTTATATACAAATCTTTTAAAAACTTATCGTTTTTCAAAGCTTTTTACAAATATTTTCTATATAATAATTAGGATTGGAATATTAAAGATAGCTTTTTAATAAGAAATGTAAACATTCAAAACGCTTGCAAATTCGTTGAACACAATTAAACAATTGTTGTTTACACTAAAAAAGATATTCTTCGAATTTAAAAAAAAATGATCCAATCCATCAATTTATATCGTTATATTATAAATTTCGATATCGAAGATTATATATAGTTGAATATAAAGAACTATTTTATTTAACGACTTTCCAAAAAGCTTAATTACTACCCTATTTAAAATTAATTCAAAATTAAAAATCGAATAGATAATTCTTTTTGTTTTGAACTTTCTGCTATTATAAAGATATACCCAATATTTCTGTTTAATAAGCTTCAGAAAATTTATAATAACTTTTTCCTTAATCAAATTCAAAAGCTTCCGTTATTTATCAATATCATTAATAATTCCGAATAAGAAATAAAGAAAGTTTTTATTATCAAAAAGATCTATAACTTTTTACAATATTGCATCTTTTAATTTAATATTAATATTAATTTTATTTAATACCCTACTTTTGATTTAAAAACTGTTCTTTACAAATTATATGATTTTTATTAAATAAACCCTACATTATCTAATCTTTTTACTCTATTGCTTAAATAGATAAAGCTTTATAAAAATAAAGAAAACAATTATAATTACATTGATAATAATAAGTTTATATCCGCTATTGATCAAATATATTTCTTTTAAGCTATTTCGTAATCATAATCATTTGAAAAAATCTTTATATCATATTAAATTATTGTTGTTATTATTAATATTAATTAAAGTAATATAATCCTTAATATAATACAAAAAAAAGAAAAAATCTTTGAAATAAATATAGAGTAATTAACCTTTATTACTTTACTTAAGCAAAAAACAAATAAAGCTATCAAAAAAGAAAAAAGAAATATTATCTATTTAAAACGAAATGCTGTTTAAAATACTTTGGCTTTTAATTATAGCTTTAAAGCCATCTTTTTCAATACCCGTTTACACTTTTCTTTCCGTTCAAGCTTTTTGCATACTCGATATTTTTTCAATTCTTTTTTGTAGATATTTTTTATACACTTTTTTTCTTTTTTCGCTAAGATTTCTTTTAATACCTTTTTCGAAAATTTATATCTAAATTTTGTTTATAAAGCCATTTATTTTTTTGTTAATAATATTGTAAAGAACAATTAAAAAAAGAAATAATTTGTTTTCGCCTTTTATTTGTAAATTAATAATATTTCGTAATATTTTAGAAAATCGTTTAACAATTGATCTTTTGAAACCTTTTTATATTTTTGCTTTTGATTAAAACAAAGAAAATAAAGTTTTTCATTTTGCTTTAATATAATATAACATTTTCTTTTCGAATTCTGTATAAAACAATTTTGTATATACAGCATATATATACCCTTAAAATCCTCGAAACAATTGTTAATAACAAATAATAGCTTTACTAATGATTTTAATAACAATTGAATAAACCCTTTATATAATTTACAATATATCGATTCAAATATATTGTTGCTATTGTTCTTTGATTAATTTAAAGTTTTTGTAATAAATTCTTTATCATTATTATTAGCTTAAGCCAGCATTATAAACGCTCGATTTTATTATTATTATTATTATTGTTTTGCTATTGATACTTGATTTTGTTATTATTGTTATTATTGTTTTAATAAAGTTTTTTGTTGTAAAGAATGTTTATTAATAAAATCTTGCATTAATAATTCAAATATTCAAATGCATATTATCGTTATATTAAATTAATATTATAGTTTATTATCTAAAAGGAAAAGGAAATTTAATTTATAGGATCAATTGAAAGGTTTTGTTAATCGAAATTACTAGTATTATTGCTTTTTGCCATTTAATCTTCTTTATCATTTTTGTAATTTTGCTTTAAAGAAAAAGAAAAAAAAAGAACTTTAATTATAACAAACGCTTTTAACTTCAATTGTTTCGCCGTTAGCGTTACTTACGTATTCGTTGCATTCTTATATTGCTTTTGCTTTTTGGTAAAGCTTTTATTTAACAACTTTTTCGTTATACTCGATATAAAATTGTTCGATTTATTAATGTAGAAAGATATACTTAAAAAAGCAATGAATTTGATAAGGAAATTGAAATAATTTGGATATGGATTTAAGTTTACAATAGAAAAAGCCTTTGTTATATGCTCTCTCTCAATATAAACATTACTTTATTGTTTCGAAATGCTAAAAAACACTTATTTCATTGCAAAGTGCTTATATATATATTATTGTATAGGAATAAGCAAAAACAATTATATGCTTTGCAACAATAATTGTAAAGCTTACAACAAACGCGTTTTGCACCATTTAATTAACTAGTAAATATTGTATAAAATATAATATAAGATTATTAACGGATAATTGCTTAAAAGCAAACTTTACTAAAAAAGAGGATAATATTACATTTCCGTTGCCCGGCTAGTATAATAGATGTTCCGGGGCACATGCATGTTGTTATAGTTCATATACTCGATTAGCAAGTATATACTATATACATATTTTGCCTATATAGATCATATATATATAACAATCTTTCTCTTATAGCATAATCAATAATGGTAAATTCTAGGAACTTAATTGACCCTGTTCTAAACAGTTCTTTTACGGCATAAGCGTTACAGTTTTTAAATTATCTATAGATTATTTCAAAAATTTAATTATCTTAAAATAGTTTTGAAAATTTAATTATCTTAAAATAGTTTTGAAAAGCTAATAAGATAATCTTTAAACTATCTCAAATCTTTTAAAATATACTAGTAAGTATTCTTGTTTATATATTTGTTTGTATTTCTATTTATATTGTTTATATTTGTATTTATTGTTTTATATATATTATTGTTTTATATTTGTTTTAATTAAAATATATATTATTAAAAATAGTATTCATTATATTTTAAATCGTTTCAGTAATAAACTATCTTTATTAAATGCTTTTTCGTTATTTTTATTTATATTAAGATTCTTTAATAATACGTTTTTCTTTTTTTTATTTAAATCATTTATATTACTTTGCAATAGATTTATATTATTATCAAATTTCGTAATATTGTTCATTAATCTAAGTTTTGGATTGTTAATAGTTTAATAAAAATCTTTTATTTGTAAACGTTATGTAACAAATTTAATGTATTTTTGTTTTAATATTTGTAAAAATAGTATTATTGCAAAACTAATTTACAAATTATCAATATTAATCGATTAAAGCAAATCTGAAAAATTTGAAAAGTTTTTTATATTGATATAACAAAGAAAATAAAAATAGTAATAATTTAAAATTATATATACTCAAAATTCAATTTTTATATATATATTCATTTATACTAATTAACTTTTATTAATAATATTAATGATTGATATAAAGTTGATTTAATAAAATCATTATTTAACGATTTATATATACAATACATATATAATAGAAATAATACATATAAATATCAATTCGAAAAAAAAGTAAAAAATTAATTGATTAATATATTTATAATGAAAAAAGAATATTTATATATTAATATTACTAATAACTTTAATAATAGTTTTATTAATAGTAATAACTATATAAAAAAGTATTATTAATATAAATACTAGTAGTAAAAGCTAGAAAGCAAATATCTAAGTTTTTGGCGATAAATTGTTTTGTCGTTTACTAGGATTATAAATATAAATAGTAATAGTTTGAATAAAGCAACTTGAAACTAGATTAATCATTATGGTTTAAAAAAGTAAATATAAAATTATTTGTAAATTAATATATTATTTATATCATTATTATTAATATTACTATTAGTATTGTTATACTAACTTTATTGAAGATGTTGATAACGAATTTCTATATTCGAAATATCCTTGTATTGATCAAATATACAACCTTATTTTTTATATACCAAATAGATTCATCCAGTTGAAACCTAATATCAAAATTATAAGTATAGAATGTAATATATTATATTATGGATAAATTAAACGAATCGAAAACAAATTATATTTTCAAATTGTAATACATTTATTGATTAACTATATTATACGTTTGGTTATAATTGAAGTTATATATAATTAAAAAGATTATAATAATTGAGGAAGAACTATATTATTCATTACTTTTAAAGCGATTTGATAAAAATGATTTAAAGTATTATCGATTAATAGCAAAGATAAAGAAAATAAGAAATATAGGTTTATAAACTTGTATAATATTAAAGTTATTACAAATATTTGTTTACTTATTTCATTATTTTCTTTTAAATACATTTAAAAATTAAATTAAGCTTATAATACTATTAACTTATTTAATTCAATTCAATTCAATTTATACAATAATTAATTATATTTAATATTATTACTTTTTTATATTATTTATTTAATATCGTTTATTTTATATAAAATACTTTAATAATATATCAAAGCTTAGACTTTAATATCAATTTAAATTTATCAATGCGGGGTATAAAACTACTAATATTAATAATAGTATTTATATATTATCAAAAGCTTTATTTTTATAAGCTTCATTTTTATAAACTTCATTTTCATTTTCTTTTTATAATACGTTATATTACTAGTATATTATTTTCTTTTTATATTTGTTTTTCTTCCTTTAACTTTATCAATAACAATAATCATATTACTATTAATATTTTTAATTTATATCCTTAATCTACATACTCTTTCATTTCTTTCTATTACCTTTTTATACTTTTTTATTCTTTTTTATTTCCTTCTCTATTTTTTTCTTTATCTTTCTTTTTATCTTTCTCTTTTTCTCTTTCTTTTTCTTTTTATTTCTCTATCTCTTTTTCTTCCTTTCTTTTTTCCTTTTTATTCTTTTTCTATACTTTATATTCTGTTTTTACTCTTTAGTATCGATTTGTATTAAATTAATATATAATATATAATATATAATATATAATATATAATATATATTTAATATTGAATATAAAACAGATCCAAATAAAACCTATCTAAAAATAAAGTTGATTCAAATAAAACTAATTCAAATACAGATTTATAATAAATATAACATCTTCGATTAATACTAAATATAACTTTAAATATAATTCTTTAAAAAAATATGATAAATTATTTACAAAAACACTTTTATTCAATGAAAAAAATATTATAAATATAAACAAATTGTTCGAGATTATAATAAAACCCAAAGCTATAGAAAACTTATCAAAAATAGTATTATATTTGGGCTTAATTATTATCAATATAGTATTCGAATTTATTTGAATTAAATAAGTTTTGTTTTTACTTTAAAAAACTATATTAACAAATAATTTTACTTTGTATAACAAATATATTAAAAAACAAAAAATTAATTTTCAAAATTGTACAAAACGCTATTATACAAAATGAAGTTTATAACGATATTAAATATTTTAATATATATTTGAACAAATCTAATTAAGAAGAAATTGATTATTATATGCTTTATTTATAAAAATTCTATTATATAAATTCTATTGTATACTAGTATAATAAAATATTTTTGAATAAATAAATAACAATAATTGAAAAAAAAATATAATTATAAATATATATAATAAAAACTACAATGAATGCTAATCGCATTATTACATTCGTTCAAAAATGTTACAATATAAATAACAATATAAATATTAAAAAAGCATTGTTTTTTTAAAATAAAAGTTAATTTTTTTAATAATACTTTTAAAGTTAAGATAAGTAATCTATATTTTACACTATAAAAAGCATCGAAATATACTCAAAATATATTGTTTAATTTATTAGAAATGATAATGTTTATTTGATTGGCTAAATATATTGCTTAATCTGCAAAAAATGTTGTAAAATCTTTTAATTAAACCTTATCTCTTTTTGTATTCCTCTTTTGCTTAATAATTGAAATCAACCTTTCTTAAACATTAAATAATACTAATATTAAACTAAAAATAATAGATTTATTTGAATTTATAAATAAATTTCTTTGTTTGAAAATAATTAAAAATTTAAAAAACCCTTTCGATTTTATAATATAATTCAATAAATATTAAAATATTAAAATATTTAAATTATTTTGGTTTATTTTAATGATAAATTGGCATTAGAAAAGTTTACATCGAGTATTATCAAAAATATAAATAATAATGCTTAAGATATAAATGCAAAAAATGTATTATAAAACTAAAAAATCAAGGTTTTAATAAGTAAAAAAACATTATTTAATTTTATTATTTCTTTTTTGAAAACTATCGATAATATAATTAAATTGAAGGCATTACTCGATAATCCAAATTATCAATTTATAGAATATATTATAGATTGTTAATTTTTCAATTTTAATTCAAATCATTTTTGCTTTTTAATCAACAAATTCATTTTTCGATTTAAAAGTTAACAAATTATTAAAATTCAATAAATTATTTGTATACTATATAATCTATTGATTAAAGTTCGTTTATTAATAAACGCAATTAGTTTAAATAAAATATTGAAAATAATTGAATTTTGGATTTGGGTTAGTTATTATATATATTAATCTTATACAAATAGGATACTAATATTAATTTTATTATAAATACAAAATCAATATAACAAAAAACTTTTATTATATAATCGTTTACAAAAATAATATAATACTTTAAAGCAATAATATAAAAACTAAGAATAAATGTAAATACAAAACAAAGATCCTTTTTTAAATATTAATAAAAATTCATTTAAGATTTTTGATAAACCTATTAATCCGCTATTAGCTATATCAAAAATACTAATAATATTACTCGAATTAATCGAATAATGAATATTAAAGATCAATTTTATTACAAAAAACTTTATAATATTCATTTATTATAACGATGAATATTAACCTATAAATGATTATTATAAAAAGATACAAAAAAAGCTAATTTGTATATATAAGATTTTGAACGAAATAAAAAGAAACTTTTGTATAATAATCATTATATCAATTATTATATTATATATTTGTTATAATCTTTTTGTTTTAAAAAGTTTTTGTATAAATAAATACTTTTATATATCTATATAAACAAATTTGATATTGTTTGTAAACAATTCGGATTAAGTTTCTAATTTTAAAGGATTGTTTAAATTGATTATTATCAATAAAGCTTATATCCTTAAAAATATCGATATTATATTGTATAAAATTGTTATATAATTAAAACTTTATTTTATATTAATAGTAATCGCTATTATATTTTCTAATCGAATTAAAGATTTTAATAAATATATAAAATTGATAAAAACAAATAATAATAGTATATAAACAAACGAAAACTTTGCGAAATAAAATGTTGATATGTAATTATAATAAATCCTTATAAAATTTTTGATATATACTAGTATTTTACCATTATTCTATAATATATTATTAAAGTTATTGAAAAATAGATAATAAATAATAATAAAAATTTGAAACTAACTAGAATTTATTTAACCAAAATATGATCGAAAGTTATAATTAAACGTATATATATATCTTCTAATCTTTAATTTCCCGATTAAAAGATTGTTATATATATCGCCGGTTATTATATATATTATATTATTTGCATTTTCGATTAACAAGAAAATATATAATATACTCGAGTAATGATTTCGTTATTAAATCTAATTATAAATTGATTATAGTATTGTTTACTAATAATATTATTTAAAATTGAAAATATAACAAATATTTGATTTTTTTTTTTGAATCGAATTTTATTATATTAAAAAGTTATTCAAATTAAAAGATATTGCGATATAAAAAAGTTTAATATAATTTTTATATATTTTAATTAGACAATTTTATATTGCTATGGATATAAGTAATAATCCATTTGATTTTTTTAACAAAATAAATATTAAAGATCAATTAGCAATAATTTGTTAAAGTTCTTCAAAATTGCGAGCTTTATTAAAAATGGTAATAGAACTAATTATTTTTTACAATAAAAAAATCATAATTTAATATTCATTATTAGTTATACAAATATTTATCAATATTACTCTACAAATAATTGAAATTATTATCGTTTGTTATATATCGAAATTGAATATAAATAATCGAAACAAATTAATTATTGATTTTTGCAATTTCGAAAAAGTTAAATATTTTATTGAAAGCTTTTATATTGATTTGATTGAATATAATTCACAAATATATTGTTATTATTCGATAATATTTGATGCATTTTTCAACAAGAATAGCAAAAAACAAACTTTGAATCGCATTCGTCATATAAATTAAACTTTCAATATCGAAAATTTCCAGTTTTTTATCATTAATTTATTTTAAAATCGACAAATACAAATTAATTTGTTAAAAGCTTTATTTAGAGTAATAATTGAGTTATTTATTAATATTCGAAAAAACAAAAATCATAAGAATTATAAATCATTAATAATAGAATGTAAAATTGCAATATAGTATTTATATAAAAAAGAATTGATTAAAAACCTAAATAATCAATTAGAGAATCTGAACCTTGTACTATTAATACTATTCGAATTTGTTTTTGCGATTTTACAAATGTTGTATAATGAAAACGTAATAATAAATGGAAATAGTTATAATATAAAGGAAATCATTAATATAAAGATATTAAATGATTTGAGTGAGTTTGAATCAAATATCAAATCCGACTTTGAATCAAGTTTTGAATTGAATTCTAGATCGGGTTTTGGATCCGGCGAAGTATTAAAAGAAAAGTCAGGATAAAAGTTTAACGAATTCGATGGATTTAATAATAACAATTAATTTTATTTCTCTTTATAAAATCATTTTTTTTAATTTTATTATTACTTTTAAAAAAGTTTTTTTTTGTTTATTATTATATTGTTATTATTACTAAACTATTTATTTTTGTTTATTACTCCATTATCATTACCGCTAAACTATTATTTTTCCTTTGTAACCTTATTACATTATTATTATTAAAAAACAATATTCATTTATAAAATATAATTTCATTTGTTTTTATTAATATTATTAATAGTATTATATTCATTTTGTTTAGTTTCTCTTTATTATTTTCTTTATATATATTAATTTTAATAATAATCAATAATACTATTAGTTCTTCAATTTTTGTTCTATTAATAAATGAATAATAGTATTAGTATTTGAATGATTTTTATTTGTTAAATAATTATTAATATTAATAATTGTTTTTTCTTTTTGCAGATTAATACTAATAGTATTACTAATATTTTATATATTAATATCTTTATAATCTAAAAACAATATATATTCAACAATAGAAACAAAAACAATATTATATTGATCAATATATTACAATATAAAATTATAGATCGGTTATTTGTTTAATGAATATCTATTACTAAACTTATTATTATTATTATTACTATTATTACTATTAATTGTTCCTCTTTGCTTTTATCCTTAAAATCCTTAATCTCAATTCCGATTTTACTTCTTATTCTAATACCTTTTTTAATATTATTATTATCCGATATTTATTATAATATAGAAGATAATAATATATTTATATAATTAGATATTAAATCAAGTTTATTTAAACAAAAAGTATTAAATAATAAAAATTCCGAAATCAATAAGTATTATAAACTTTATAATCAAATTATATTAATGTATTTTTACTTATTTAACGAAATATATTAATATATTATTAAAATTGTAAAATACAATGAATATAATAAACGATATAATAATAGTATTTAACAAAATATATAATTTCGATTTATTAATAAACAATAACAAATATAGCAAATCTAAATCCGAATCCGGAAATAAAGTTTATAATTTGTATACAATAACCAATTTAATATTATTAAAGCTAAATGGAGTTTTATTTAGTTTTGCGTTATTTATTGATATAAAGATAAATATTGAATTTGTATATAATTCTGATAGTAAAAGTATATTATCTCCTTTTCATTTAGCTTTTGGGTTATAATATGAATATACTTTAATATTTAGAAAAAATTATAAATAATTGCGAAAGGTTTAAATAATGAGTTAACAAATGATTTAATAAACTAATAATAATAGTAATAAAAATATCGATTTCAAATTGCCTTTATAATTGAATAGTACTTTCAAATAAATAATATAAAAAAAACTTTTAATATTGCGATTAATAAGAAAACCTATTATTGTAATATTCGAAAAACAAACAATTTTATTTAATAACGAAAAAGCTAATAAAAAGAAAGCGAATCGTATTTGTATTATATAGAAAATTTGGCATTATTAATATAATTCAATTGATTGAATTATTAAGATATTGAACGTTTTAAAATTAAAAAACAATATGCATTTTGATATAATATATTACATTAATAAATTAGAGAAATTCTGAGAATCTAAAATTTGGGGTTTATTTATTATATTTTCTTTTAGAGATTTTGTATAAAGTACAAAAAAGGATATTATATTATTAAAGGATATTGTTAAATTTTATTAATCAATATTAAATTGAATTAAAAAACAGATAATTTTTATTGATCGAAAATATAAAAGTTCAATTTTATAAAAAATTGCTATAAACAATATTTCATTAATTATATAATCAATAATAACAATTAAAGATTTGAATATAAAAATCGAAAATATATAAACATTATATAAAAAGTTTTTATTTATAAATAAGATATTGAAAATCGATTTAAATATAATTTAATATCGAATAAACATTAATATATAATAAGATTATAATTCCAATATAAAAGAAAAAAGTGATTTAGTTAATCCAAATAAGCAATATTTTATAAAGCAAATAATTAATTTATAAACAAAAACAATAAAATCTATACAATTTATAACTTTAATTTGAAAAGATATTAAAATGGAATATTATAATTAAGAAAATATTGAACAATTTGCAAATATCAATAAAAAGCAAACATTATTATTTTCATTTATTTTATTTGTAAATAATTTCGGAATATATAGAAATATATATCGCGTTTTGAAAACGTTTTATATTATATTAATATATTTCGATTACAAAAATAAAAGAACATTTAGTAATTTATTTATTTAAACTTTAAACTTTTACAATATTTATATAAAAGATATTATTAGCAATTTGAAGTTTAATATAAAAGCTTTAAGTTAAAATATAATAATAAAGATTGAAAAATATAATACAAATATTAAAATATATTCTATTGTTTTGATAATAAATATATTGCAAATAACGAATAATTTTGAATTTATAAAATATAATATTAATTGGGGTTGTTAAATTTGTTTTATTATCAAAAAAAAAAAAAAGTTGATTTAGATTATAATATTATAATGAATAATTGTTACTATTATAATATTATATATATTTGCCGAATAAAGCTTAATATATAAGCGAATAATGAATGCAAAAGATATTTTCAAGAATTTGATATAAAAAAAAAAGCCTTTACTATATCGAGATTTACATTATATTTGGATTTGATATTGAAATATAGATATAATATATTGCATTCGAAATAGTGTAGAATTAATCGAATATTAATAGAATTATTATATAATAATATACTAATAAAACTTGAAAAAATAGCATTTATTAAATATTTACAAATATTTGTTTTTCCATTAGATTAATTGCGAATTCAAAATTCAATATATTTACTTTTATGATTATTATTTAAAACTAATAAAGCGTTAGTTTTGATATTACTTTTAATATTACAATATTATAATTGTTTAATTTGATACAAAGCAAATTTTATATAAATATTATTTGCAAATATTCAAAAGCTTGCATTTATAAAAGTATTAATAAAATGTTTTCAATATATAGCTTTGTTACGCTAAATGCGTGGTACGCACGTACTTATTAAAGCACATGCTTTGTCGAAGCACATATTTGCCAAACACAATGCTCTTGAGGATCTTCCAGCAATAAATGCATAAGCTAACTAACCTTTTTGGAATTGTCGGAATTAGGATTATTAAAAACTTTTAGCTTTTATTCTAATAAATACATAAAAATATTAATCACTTTTTGATTTACAAAGTTAAAAACAATATTATGCATTGTTCTATAAAGATCCAAACTTTATATACAAATATACAATGATCTATACCGATATTATAAATCAAAGTATTATAGATCTTTATAATTACAAAGCTATACAATAATTATATATTATTATATATGATCATTTATATATAATATATAAGAAATGGATGGATTTTGTATTTAAAAGAATAGACAATAATACAATCATTGTTTTATACTTATACTTTTATCCTTTTCTAATATTATTTCATTATATATTCGTAGCTATCCTTTGTAATAGTTATAAGCCCGGTTTATACTCGAAATCTTTACAATAACTACAATTCGAATATCGATATTATACAACTTCTTTTTTCTTTTTAATCCTTAATCATTTTTTATTACTTTTCTATCCTTTAGTAATCATCCTTTTCATTATATCAAATATCACTTTTAATAATCAAACGGATTGGTCCTTTTAGTATCTATTATTTAAAAATATTAATTGCTTTAAACATATCTGGAACAATATCGATCTGGATACTCTTAATTCTTTTAATTATTAATTTTGTGATTGGTTAAATACTAATCCATTTTAAGCCTTTTCCATAAATATTATGATTTTTGAAAAGAATTGTAAATGTTATAATCAATATGCTATAGATTTTAAAGCCTACAACCGATATACTAATATTAACATCAAAATAAATGGAATATCTAAATCTAAACTTCCTACAAATCCTGTTTTTGCTATATTAAAAGATCTTTCAAAGATTTTCTTATTTATAAAAAAGATTTATAAGATTTAGAAGAATGAATACAACCAAAATCATAGTAATTTCTGTTATATATTCAATTAGATTATATTTATAATTGATTTATTTTATGCTTTGGAAATCTTTTAGAATGTTATACAAAACCGTATTTTGAAACAAATTATTGTTTATTTATGTATAAAGATTGCTTTTACTAATTTAATAATTCTAAGGATTATTTAAACTAAGTATATTAATCATTTAAATAATATATGCAATGGACGAATCGATTTAATTAAATAATATAAAGAATGGGAATCACTTTACGCCAAAACATCGGTTTATAACCTTTTAAAGATCAAAAGAATTTATGGATATGAACAATTCTTGAAAGCATTAAACAAATTAACGCCAAATTGATCAAAGTAATAACTAATTATTTTAAACACTAAAAACAAAAAAGAATATTATACCACTATTTTAAAACAATACAATAGTTTTTTTGTTGATTATATCGATCAAATAAGTTGTAATTCATTACCAAAAGAATCTTTCGCTATTTAAGGATTAGGATTTCAACAACCATCCGGATCAAAATAATAATTGAAGGGCAACAACGTTAACAACGCTACTCAATATTGTTTTTGTAGAGAAAATCAACCAATCAATCCAAATCATCGTTATAAACCTAACAAATATCAAATAGTTGAACTAGCTTTTATAAATAAATACGTTAAACAATCTATTCGGATTATTAATAAAAAGCAAATTAAAAAGATCAATAAACATATTAAAAACAAAAAATATAATAATCTTCGAAATGTTTTAACTAAAAAAGGATGATTCTCTATTACTTAAACCAATCAACCTTATGGATCTTTACAAAAAAAGAATCTCCATAACATTGCTTTTTGCACTATCGACCCGAATAAGTATATTGATGTTTTTGCTATATTTATGATTATTTTCATATATATACTAGTAAACTGCATTTTATTGGATAATTGTAATACTATATATATTATTAACAATGTTAGCTTTCTAATAAATGGAAAGTATATTTTTAACGATATTTTGGATTATATCGAAACAGAATTATTAAGTTTATTAATAGTTGATTATGGCAATAAAATAATCAAAGGAATTTTACTAAATAGTACAGATCTTACGTTGATTAATATTGCGTTTGTTCCTGGTTTTTATACTAATTTTGTATCCAAAACCTTACTTTGTAATAAAAGTGTTTGGTTTAATAAATTTGATGCTATTGTTAGGATCAACGATCGGGTTAATAGCATTATTATCGTTTAATATATTAAAAAATATAACTTTATCTTTTTAAAATACAACGTTTATTACAATTATTCTGATGAGTTTAATTTTCCTATAAATATGAATATTATAGTATTTACCGAAAACCAAAAAATCAATAAGCATTTCCTTCGATTATACAAAACAATAAAACCTAAGCTAGAATCAAGCAATTTGTAGTATAAAAGATTAAGGCA
Organism: Monilinia aucupariae; assembly: GCA_002162555.1. Taxonomy (NCBI): domain Eukaryota; kingdom Fungi; phylum Ascomycota; class Leotiomycetes; order Helotiales; family Sclerotiniaceae; genus Monilinia; species Monilinia aucupariae. The sequence goes on along the minus strand of NGKF01000030.1, from coordinate 200,426 downwards.
TTTTAACAAAGAAACATTGAAATACTTAGTTAAAATAGCTAAAGAAGTACAGATTAAAAGAATTACTCAAATAGAATATGTCGATTATTTATACATATACACTAAACAGATTATTTTACACTTATTTAGTGATTATTAATCATTTAAACCTTTTTATAAGATTTAATAAGATTTGTTCGATTTTCCCTATATTTATAACGAAATATTATAGTTACTAATAATCAAGGATATGTATAATAAAAAGATCTTTATTTTTGTATTGATCTAAAAAACGTATAATAAGGTTTTTAAAGTTTTAAAAAACTTCGTTGTATGGGTTTATTGTAAATATAATCTTTATATTGTGGTGATTAAGTAAAACAATAATATATTTGTAATAAAGATCAAAGGTAATATTGTATTTAAAAGATGAATTTTCGAAAAGGGTATAGAATTTGAACTCTTCTTTTCCTTTATATATGAACTTAATGAAAAAGCGGAATACGCAAGGCAAGAAATCATTATTAAGCAAATTAAAATATGCATTTCAATTGGATTACCGGATAAAATGTGGGTAGAGGTCGTTTTTGCTATTATATACCTATATAACATTAATTTATTAAAAACAAAAGGTTGGAAATGCTTTAACAAAATGATTGATTCCTAGTTCAAACAATACTATAAATAGTACTCATCGTTGTTATCACAAAAAATCACTAACAATCTTTATCTTGATTAAAATACAATATATAAGTATAGTTGTTATGTATACCTTTTGAACAAAAAAAGAAAAGTTGGGATTAAAGTAAAATAGTATAAGATTAATCTACAAGTATACATTAAATATTTAATCGAATATATTCCTATTATAATAATCTTTTGTATTTGGATTCTTATGTTTAATAAAGTTATTATTATACAAAATATCAAATTCGATAAAAGATTTATCTATAAAAACAATTTTTATAGCAAAACTATTAATACTATACCAATCCAAATAATCAAGGATTTGATTGTTGAATTGAACATTTAACAAATAGAATTGTTGGATAGCATTATTTTAAAAAACGTGAATAATAAATTTACTGAAGGATTTATACAAAAAAAGCTCGAAACTGCATACACTTTTGATTTGAATTATAAACGTTTTAAATCTTCGACCTTAGGGGTAATTGAAGATCAAAAGGGTTAAAAGAATTTGGTGATAGAATTTTTGCTATTTACTTCAATTTATAATAATGAGTATAGCATTTCGTTAAATTTCGATACAATTATGGGAATTAACGAATCAATATCGATTCCTAGTAAACCAAGATCCCTATTAATTGTATTTACAACAAAAAATAAAAGCCCATTCAAAATAATTAATTCACAAAAGGTTTATATAAATTTTGATTATAGAAAATCAACGACTCTACCAAAACCATTAATACCAGTATTAAATAATATTCTTGAGGATAATAAATCGAATAATCATTCGATTCTTAATAACGAGGAGGAAGATATAATATTGCTTTTTATAAAAAAAAATATGTTTAAAAAATCTTTTTCGCTATTTATATCTAACAAAACTACTAAACGGCTATATACCCTGTAAATAAAGATTCCTAAGCTTAATATCAATATTAAAGAATATACTAAATTCGATACGTTTAATAATATTAATATAGTTCCCGATTATATAAGGTATTAAACAATAGATTATATCAAATGTTTAAATCGTTTACATTAATAAGCAAATGGTTACTATAAGATTAATACTTTTATTGGTATTATAATTGTTTAATTATACGGATTTAGAAATGGATTTCAACGATTAAATAATTTCCATAACATTTTTTGGCTTGATAAACAAAAAGATAAATTAAATAAACAAAATGGTAAGTTTATTACTATATATAATGTAATAGTTGCCGCAATAAAATATAAACCAATAATCATGCTTTTGATTTAACTCAAAATTATGGATTTTCTACGAATGCTAAAATCAACGGCATTATTACTATTGAGGTTCTTTTATAATCTTAAAATTTATATATTTGAACATTAGTTCAAAATGAATTATGACCGCGAAATTAAAGCATTATAGAATCGAAGCATTTAGCGAGAAATTGAAACAATATCGGCTAAATCAAAGCCTATTCCATTTTAATGGATATTTATTTATAAGAATAATCAAAGCGGCTATATCGATCGTTGTAGATCATGACTAATAATTAAAGAAGATCTTTAGAATATAGCGATAATCGAATCGATTTATACAATTACGTTTGTTGTGCAATCCTTTCGTATAATGATGATAATGATAACGAAAAATGATTTTGAAATAAAACAATATAATATTATAAATACTTTTATTAATGCATTTCGAGATTTTATTGAGAATTTAGTTATATACCATATACCAAATAAATATAAAGTACTTGGTAAATCCATCACTTTTGATTATACGCTGTATAGCTTAAAAAACTCCCTTGTACTTTGGTATAAAGAGTTTATAAACATATTCATTAACCTAAAAATGATAAAATGTAAAGAAAAGCTTTGTATCTTTATATCTCTTGATTTCTATATATTCATTTTATTCTTTATTAACGATATTCAGGTGATTTATTACAAAAAATATAAATATCAAAAGAATCAAATAATTAATAGAATCAAAACTAGATATAAGCTTAAAGATCTTGATAATACTTAATGGTTTTTAAGGATTTAAATCATTAAAGATTGACAACTTAAAAAATTGTAATTAATATACAATATCTATATCAACAAAATCGCTCGCAAATTTAGTTTTACAAAAGGAAAAGCAATTATACCATTTCTAATCATAGTATTCGAGAAAAATAAGAATATAATTTCTCTTTTTAAAGTAAAAGAATATCAAAAAAAAGTTGGATCAATCTTGTATTCGATTATAACAATTAAGATCGATTTAACATTCTTTTTTTTCAAATTAAACAAATATAACATTAATCTTTCAAAGGATCATTTTATAACAGCAAATTATTATATCGTATATTTATATAAATCTCGGTATTTTTTTATTTGCTATAGGGATAATTATATACTTCAAATAATAACCTTTTTAAATACTTTTTTTGTAAATAATATAGTTATTTGGAGATCTTTTTAAGGCTATGTGATTATATTGTATAATGGTATTATTGTATAGAAAGCTATAAAACAAGATATAATTACTACTTCGATTATAGAAATAGAACTTTTAAATGTAGAAAAATCGATTAAAGAAGCAATAGCAATATTGCGGCTTTTAAAGGAGATTAGAGTATTAGTAAAAAAGCTTATTAATATCTTTTGCGATAATATTTAAACGATTCGATTGATAGTTGGTGAGAATGAAAAAATCTTTATTAAACTTAGATATATGGATATTTAGAATATATAGCTTTGTTAAAAATATGTTAATGGACGATTCTTGATTACATATTTATTAATTGTCGATATACCGATAGATAGGCTTACTAAAAATTTTATTTGATAGAAGTTTAAACATTTTGTTAAACTAATCAATATATAAAACGCTAAAGATCGAATCATAGAGGTTATCAAATAATCGATAATCACGTGGTATTTATAAAATTAATATTATAGTATTTCCCCCATACCCCATTATTATAATCCTCATTCTTTATCCTTACTTCAAAGGAAACTTATTTACAAACAACCTTTCCATTATTACTATTATTTATTTTCCTTTTCTTCTTTTTCCTTTTCATTTTTGTTGTCGCGAAATAATTCTCCAAAGTATACCCATTTTTAAAGAAATTTGCTTTTAGTATAGTTCTACCTTGTATCGATTCCGAAACTACCTAAGGATTAATGTACTTCAAAACGCTTCGAAAAGCGGCTCGGAGACATTTTACTTTTTATAATTATATAGTTAACGATTAGAATATAAAGCGAAAAGGAAGTATTATATCTTTCCATTGTTATTGATTTTCGCAGCCAAAAAATCATTTGTTATTGTATACAAATGTATCGGCAAAAACCAATATATATATATAAAGCATTAATAATATCAAATTTTTTGAGAATCCGCGTTTTTATAGTAAATCCTATCTTTTTGTTTAATAATCAACGATTTTATATATTGTATATATAAATAAGGATTTTTTGGTTTTTTAAACTAAATCTTTTTAGCGGGGGTATAAAGAATTGAAATAGGAAAAGTAATAGGAGTAAAAGATATCATTTCAAACCCCTCATTACCCGATTCATTACTAAAGTCCCCATTAGAATTCTATGAAATATAAGTAATATATTGTTAAAGTGATTATAATATTTATTTTACAATAAAGCAAGGAATCTTTATCCTCATCTTTATTCTGATCCTCATTCTTATTCTTATTATCCTCGCCAAAGGAATTGGCTTAGGAGGAACAAGAAGAAAAAGAATCGGAGAAGTAGGGAAAAGGGGAACAAAAAAGCGAAAAACAACAATAAAAGCGATGGGAAAAAGAAACGAGGATGCGGAAAAAGCATTCCAAAAGCGAACGAAAAGCAAAGGGATCAAAAGAAAAAATAGAAGAAACAAAAGGAGAAGATAAAGAAGCAAAAGTAAAAGGAGTAAAAAAAAAGAGAGAAAGAGCAAAAGCAATGTGGTAACGAAAGGCAACTAAAGCTTCCCAAGCACAAAAAAGGTTCCCGGTTTGGGAGTTGCGATTACAGCGGGGTATGTTGATGGTGATATTATTGGTGATATTATTATTGATATAGTTATTGTTATTATTGCTATTGCTAATACTTATCTTTAAAGAATCGAAAAATCAAAGAATCAAAGCTGCGATTAAATACCTACGCAATAAGAATTATAACAAAACAATAATACGCTATAAAACGTTCAAATTTAACAAATATATAATGAATCCCTTTAATCATAATTATCGCTGTATATAAAATCGACAATTTAAATATTTATGGAATCATATAGAATTATATTTATTTAACTACTTATAAAGGAAATTATATATACATTATTAGTTTATTTTCTGTTTGTTTATTTATTTCAAAATATTATATAACGTATAGTTGTAGATTTATTCATTTTGTTTACGTTGTAATTAAATTATATACTATGTATATGATTTAAAGGGTATATCACATTAAATGCGTAATACGTACATACTTATTGAAGTATATACTTTGTTAAAGTATATGTTTGCTAAATATAGCGTTTTTGAGGATCTTTCAGTAATAGATGTATAAACTAATTAACCTTTTTGGGATTGCCGGAATTAGAATCATCGGAGGCTTTTAGCTTTTACTCTAATAGATGTATAAAAATATTAATCGCTTTTTGATCTATAAAGCTAAAAATAACATTACGCATTGTTCTATAAGAATCCAAACCTTGTATACGAATATATAATGATCTATATTAATATTATAGATCAAAGTATTGTAAATCCTTATAATTACAAAACTATATAATGATTATATGTTATTATATGTAATCATTCATATGTAATATATAAAAAATGGATGGATTTTGTATTTAGAAGAACAGACAACAATACAATCATTGTTTTATACCTATACCTTTATCCCTTCCTGATATCACTTCATTATATATTCGTAGCTATCCTCCGTGATAAGCTTATATATTTTTGAAGCTTTGTAATCGTTTGAATAAACTTATTTTAAAAGAAAAAAAGAAATTGATATTATATATATTTCAAATTGCATATAAAACGTTGATAAATACAATATTAATAATAAATAATCGAGTAATAAATAATCAAAATATCGATAATAGCGAAAATATATAATCAGATTTTCCAAGTATAAATAATATAATTGATCAAGAAATCAACAATCAAGCAAAAGATAATAATATTTTCAAATATAAAGAATTATTAATAAAAAGTAATATAAAGATAATTATTTAAGATATTATACCAAAGTAACAAAAAACAAAACTATTAAACAAATAGAAAAAGTTATTAAATTTATTAAATATATATATGGGTTTGCATTTATTAAACAATATATTAAAATATAAATATATTATAAATTATAATATATTTAGTAGCGAACAAAACTATAAATATTTAATATCCAATATCTACTTATTATTATATAAAAATTAATTTGAACTTTAGGAAATAGAAAGTTTAAATTAATATAATATCACTTTTAAATCTTATAATGTATTTTTTCGCTAAAAATATTGTATTACAATCTTTATATTTTGGGTTTACAAAAATATAAGCATATAATTTTCTTGAATTTATAAAACCAATGAAATTGATTAAAGATTATTATTCTAAGTTTATTTATAGTTTTGTATTATCTATAAAAAAAATTATAAACTTTAAGATATTGAAGATAATAAAGAATTAACAATTATGGATGATAAACATTATAAAAATATACTTGTAAATTTGAAAAAGTATAATGATTTAATATAGGATATAATTAAATATGATTTCCAATTTTTATTGAAGTTATTAAAATTGTTTATATTATTGTTTAATCATTCATTTCGGATTAAATTTATTCAAAACTTTAATAAAGATAAATAAAAGAATTGGATTTGATTATATATTATTACTAATTATTCAAATTATAATATAAAAAACATTATTCAATTTAATCAACGAAATAGAATATAATAATATCAACAAGTTTCTTTTATTTCGAATAAAAAACGAATAATATATAATATCAATAATTTTTGTTATATTCGAAATAATATATTATATTAATTATATCAATTTGTAATAGTAAAATTCAATCAAAAACAATATTTGTTTTTTATTGTAAATATCATCAATAATACAAATATACTCGATTTTTATCTTATATTATCGATTATAAAAATGAATTACAAACTATTAATATATACTAATTTGTTTATACTTTATTATAATCAAAAATATATTATTAAAACTTTTATAAATAGTTTATAAAATAATAGTAACAATAAGAATGGTAATAATAAAAACGATGACAAAAACGATAATAATAATAACGATATAAACGAAAGCAATTTATATAATAAAAAAAATAGTTACAAGGAAAATAATTATAAAAAAGATGATTACAAAAAAGATAATTACAAAAAAAATGGTTACGGGGAATATGGTTACGAGGAAAATAATTATAAAGAAGTTGATTATAGAAAAAATTATTATAGAGAAAATGGTTACAAAGAAGATGGTTACAAGGAAAATGGTTACAAGGAATATAATCATAAAGAGTATAGTTATAAGATCGATAATAACGAACATAAGGATAAAATAAGATTATTATAATCGCAATTGCAATTGTAATTGCAAATACAAAAATGAGTACAGGATTGAAAGTATAATATAAAAAATTTTATTTATATAAAAGCGTATCAATTAAATTATATATAATTATCATAATTAGTATTAATACTATTTAATTACTATTAATATTAATGTTAATTTGAAATAGTAATAAGATGGTTTATAATAATGATGAGATGGTTTGTAATAATGATAAGATGGTTTATGATTATTTTGAATAATCTTAAGATAATCTTGGGTTTTTGAATATCTTGAACCTTTAAAATAATTAAAGAACTATTATATTGAAATAGTAATGATACTATTTGTACATTAGTTTTAAATTATTTAAAAATGAATTAAATCAATTTGATTTTGATTAAAATGAGATAAGATATTTCAAAATATTTCAAAACGTTTCAAGATGAGATAAGATATTTTGAAATCGAATAAGATATCTTAATCAAATCGAAGATCAATTTGAAATGGTATCGATCTATTCTCTAAATCATCTATAAATCATCTTCAATATATAATTTGATCTTAAGTTATCTTAAACAATTATAGTTACACAATAAAGTATTTATACTATTCGTTTCGCAATAGTTTGTTTTAAGCTTTTGTTTATACAAAATAGTAGGGTTATTAAGTATTATAAATAAACGAAGTTTTTATCTTTCTTATTAATTTTGAATAATATTATTACTTTATTGCGTAACTATAATTGTTTAAAATAACTTGAGATTAAATGATATATTGAAAATGGTTTATAAATGATCTAAAGAATAAATCAATACCATTTTAAATTGATCTTCGATTCAATTGAAATATCTTATTCGATTTCAAGATATCTTATTTTATTTTAAAACGTTTTGAAACATTTTGAGATATTTTAAGATATTTCATTTTATTTCAATTAAGATCAAATTGATTCAACCTATTCTCAAATCATTTGAAGCTTATATACAAATAATATCATTATTATTTCAATGCAATAACTTTTCAATCATTTTAAAGATTTAAAATATTCAAAAACTTAAGACTATCTCAAGATTATTCAAAACGATTATAAGCTATTTTATTACTTTTATAAATCATTTCATTACTATTTCAAATTAATATTAATGTTTATAATAATTAAATACTAGTATTAATACTAATTATACTAATTATATATAATCTAATTGATATGCTTTTATATGAATAAAATATTTTGTATTATACTCCTAATCCTATACCCATTCTTGTATTTGCAATTGCGGTTACAATTGTAGTTATAATAATCTTATTCTATTCTTATATTCGCTATTATTAATTTTATAATTATGCTTTTTATGATTATATTCCTTATAATTATATTCTTTATGATTATATTCTTTATAATTATATTCCTTATAACCATATTCTTTGTAATCATTTTCCTTATAATTATCTTCTCTATTATATAAATTGCTTTCGTTTATATTATCGTTATTATTGTTATTCTCGTTATCGTTTTCATCGCCATTATTCTCATCGCCATTATTATTTTATAAACCATTTATAAAAGCCTTAATAATATACTTTTAATTATAATAAAGTATAAACAAATCATATATTAATAATTTATAATTCATTTTTATAATTGATAATGTAAAATAAAAATCGAATATATTTGTATTATTGATAATACTTACAATAAAAAATAAATATCGTTTTTGATTAAATTTTATTATTGCAAATTGATATAATTGATATAATATATTATTTCGAATATAACAAAAATCGTTGATATTATATATTACTTTTTTTCTATTCGAAGTAAAAAAGATTTGTTAATACTATTATATTCTATTTCGTTAATTAAATTAGATAATGTTTTTTATATTATAATTTAAATAATTAATAATAATATATAATCAAATCCAATTCTTTTATTTATCTTTATTAAAGGTTTGAATAAACCTAATTTAAAATAAATAATTAAATAATAATATAAACAATTTTAACAATTTTAATAAAAGTTGGAAACTATATTGAATTATATTCTATACTAAATTATTATACTTTTTCAAACTTACAAATATATTTTTATAATGTTTATTATCGATAATTGCTAATCTTTTATTAACTTTAATATTTTGATTATAATTTATTTTTATAAATGATACAAAGTTATAAATAAGTTTAAAGCAATAATTTTTAATTAATTTTATTAGTTTAATAAGTTCAAGAAAATTATATGTTTATATTTTTGTAAAACCAAAACATAACGATTGTAATATAATATCTTTAACGAAAAAATATATTATAAAATTTGGAGGCGATATTGCATCAATTTATATTTTCTATTTCCTATAGTTCAAATTAACTATTATATAATAATAAATATTAAATATTGGATTATATCTATAGTTTTGTTTATTGTTAAATATATTGCAATTTATAATATATTTATATTCTAATATATTATCTAATAAATATAAACCTATATATACATTTGATAAATTCAATAACTTTTTCTATTTGTTTAATAGTTTTATTCTTTATCGTTTCGATATAATATTTTGAGCGATTATCTTTATATCACTTTTTATTAATAATTCTTTATATTTTGAAATATCATTGTTTTTTATTTAATTATTCGTTTTTCGATCAATTATATTATTTATATTTAAAAAATCCGATTGTATACCTTTTTTAATATTATCAATATTTTGATTGTTTATTGTTTAATTATTTATTATTAATATTACGTTTATTAACGTTTTATACATAGTTTGCAATATATATAATATCATTTTTCTTTTTTCTTTTGAAATAAGCTTATTCAAACGATTACAAAGCTTCAAAAGTATATAAGTTATATATTGAAAACATTTTATTAATGTTTTTATAAATATAAATTCTTAAGTATTTATAAATAATGTTTATATAAAATTTGCTTTGTATTAAATTAAACGATTATAATATTATAATATCAAAGATATTAAAACTAAAGCTTTACTAATTTTAAATAATAATTATAAAAATAAATATAATGGATTTTGAATTTATGGTTAATCTAATAAAAAAATAAATATTTATAAATATTTGATAAACGTTATTCTTTTAAATTTTATTAATATATTATTATACAACAATTCTATTAATATTCGATCAATTTTATATTATTTTGAATAAAACGTATTATATTTATATTTTAATATTAAATTTAAGTATAATATAAGCTTTGATATAATAGGGGTTTTTTCTTATATATCAAATTCCTGAAAATACTTTTTGCATTTATTATTCGCTTATATATTAAACCTTATCCAACAAGTATATATAGTATTGTAATGATAACGATTATTCATTATAATATTATAATTCAAATCAACTTTTTCTTCTTTGGTAATAAAACAAACTTAACAATCTCGATTAATATTATATTTTATAAATCCAAAGTTATTCGTTATTTATAATATATTTATTATTAAAACGAAAGAATATATTTTAATATTTGTATTATATTCTTTAATCTTTATTATTATATTTTGATTTAAAGTTTTTATACTAAGTTTTAGATTATTAATAACATCTTTTACATTAATATTATAAAGATTCAAAATCCAAATAAATAAATTATTAAATATTCTTTTATTTTTGTAATTAAGGTATATTAATATAATATAAAACGTTTTCAAAACGCAATATATATTTCTATATATTTCGAAATTATTTATAAATAAAGTAAATAAAAATAATAATATTTGTTTTTCATTAGTATTTGCGAATTATTCAATATTTTCTTGATTATAATATTCTAGTTCGATATCTTTTCGAATTGAAGCTATAAATCGTATAAATTTTATTGTTTTTGTTTATAAATTAATTATTTGCTTTATAAAGTATTGTTTATTTAAATTAATTAAATTACTTTTTTTTTCTATATCGGGATTATAATTCTATTGTATATTAATATTTATTTAGTATCGAATTATATTTGGATTGATTTCAAATATCTTATTCACAAATAAAAACTTTTTAAATATTATTTGTATATTTTCAATTTTTATATCCAAATCCTTAATTATTATTATTAATTGTATAATTAATAAAATATCGTTTATAACAATTTTCTATAAAATTGAACTTTTATATTTTTGATTAATAAAAATTATTTATTCTTTGATTTAGTTTAATATTGATTAATGAAATTTAATAATATTTTTTAGTAATATAATATTCTTTTTTGTATTTCGCGCGAAATTTCTAAAAGTAGATATAGCAAATAAGCTTTAAACTTTAGATTCCCAAAATTTCTCCGGGTTCTCGATATAATATATTATATCAAAATGCATTTTGTTTTTTAGTTTTAAAATGTTCAATATTTTAATAATCAAATCAATTGAATTATATTAATAATGCTAAGTTTTCTATATAATACAAATGCGATCCATTTTCTTTTTATTGGCTTTTTTGTTATTAAATAAAGTTATTTGTTTTTCGAATATTATAATAATAGGTTTTCTTATTAATCGCAATATTAAAAGTTTTTTTTGTATTGTTTATTTGAGAGTATACAATTGTAAAAACAAGTTGAAATCGATATTTTCGTATTTATTGATTTATTGAATTATTTAATGATTTATTATTCAAATCTTTCGCAATTGTTTATAATCCTTTTTAAATATTAAAGTATATTCGCATTATAATTTGAAAGCTAAATGGAAAGAAGATAATATATCTTTATTATTAGGATTATATATAAATTCGATATCTATTTCGATAAATGATATAAAATTAAATGGAATAGGATTAAATAAAGCTTCATTTGGTTTTAGTAATATTAAATTAATTATTGTATATAGATTATAAATCTTGTTTTTAAATTCAAATTTAGATTTGGATTCGTTGTTTTTGTTATTATTATTATTGTTTATCGATAAATCGAGACTATATATTTCGCTAAATGTTATTATTATATTGTTTAATATATTTATTGTATTTTACAATTGTAATAATATATTAGTATATTTCGTTGAATTAATAAAAATATATTAATAAAGTTAATCTAATTATAAAGTTTATAATACTTATTAATTTCTGAATTTTTATTATTCGATAATTCTTATTTAAATAAGTTTGATTTAATATCTAATTGTATGAATACATTATTATCTTTTATATTATAATAAGTATTGGATAATGGTAATATTGAAAAGAGTGTAGGAATAAAAAGTAAAATAGAAATAAACGTTACGGATTTTAAAGATAAAGACAAAAAAGAACGATTAATAATAATAACGATAAGTTTAATAATAAATATTTGGTAAACAAATAAACGATTTGTAACTTTGCGTTATAATATATTGGTTAATATAATGATATTGTTGTATTAATTGTTGAATATATATTGTTTTAAAGTTATAGAAATATTAGTAAATAAAATATTAATAATACTAATACTAATTGCAAAAGGGAAAAACGATTATTAATATAATTTATATTAGAATTTGTAGTTATTAATATAGAATTGATTTAAAATAATAGTATTATTGAATATTAGTATTAATACTATATATAGGAAAAGTAATAACAAAAGAATATAAACTAAAAGAATATAATATAATAGTAATATAGTATTACAAATATTATTATTATATAAATACAAAAGAAAAATTCTTTTCTTAATGAATATAGATATTTTATAATAATAATAATATAGAAATCAAACAAACAAATAAAAAAAAGATATATTTTACAATAATAATAATATAGGAATGTAATAAACAAAAGAAAAATTTGCGATAATAATAATACAGGAATATAAAAAGCAAAAGAAAAACAATGACTTTTTTAATTACAATAATTAGAAAAAAAATAAAAAAGGAAAAAAAAGAAAAGAAGAAGGAAAGAAAGGAAAAGGAAACAAAATTTTCTTTTAATAGAATTCACCAAATTACTTGTTTTTTTTTATCTTCGTTTTTGTTTTCGTTTTCATTTTTATTTTCATTTTTATCTTTGTTTTTGTCTTTATTTTCGTTATTTTCTTTTTCTTTGTTAAAGTTATTAGAATCTTTATTTAATCCAATCTTATTTAAATTATTCAATATTTTTATATTAATGATCTTTTTATATTATAACTATTTTTGTTTATTACTATGTTTTCATTATAAAATATTTATAGAATTACAAAAACAAGTTTTAATAGTATTAGTAATACAAAATTTAGATTATTTAATCGATTATTTGGGCTTTTAATCAATTGCTTTTTATATAAATATTATATTGCAATTTCGCATTGTATCGTTAATAATTCGTTATTCTTATAGTTAATATTCTATCGAATATTAATTAACATTTTAATTATTATTTCAAATAAAGCTTTTACTAAATTGGTTTAGATTTATTGGTTTTGAAAAAAATTTGTAATCGAAAATTTAAAGTTTTTGATATTAAAAACTTAATTTATATAGCGAATATAACTTAATGTTTGTTTTTCGTTATCTTTATTAAAGGATATATTAAATATTATCGAATAATAATAATATGCTTATAAGTTGTATTTAGTTAAATTAATATAAAAACCTTTAATAAAACATTTGATATTTTAAAGATTATAAAAATCAATTATTAACTTATTTCTTTTCTTTATAATTAATTCCGATATATAATATACTATAGTAGAGCTAATTGTTTATAATATAATATTTAAGAATAGTTGAATAGTTGATAATGAACATTAAATAATGATTTTTTTATTATAAATAATGGTTAGTTTGGTTATCATTTTTAATAAAACTTGCAATTTTGAAGAATTATGATAGATTATTGTTAATTACTTTAGAATATTTGATTTGTTTAAAAAATCGAAAGGATTATCGTTTATAATCATTATAATTTGAAAATATTTAATTAAAATATAAAGAAAGTGTATTAAACTTTTCTATATAAATATATTATTGGATTTGAATAAATGCTTGATATAATAAAACTTAATCTATATAGAAAATAAAATAAGATGTTTATTATATTTTCGATTCTAAATAATATTATTTATTGATAATATTATCATCAATTTGCGATTGGATGCAACAATAAAATTGTTATATTATAAACTTTCTTTTTTATCGAAAATGTATATAATATAATATATATAATAATTAACGATATATATAACAATTTTTTATTAAAAAAATTGAGGATTAAACAATATATATATACATCTAATCATTATTTTAAACTATATTTTAGTTAAATAAACTTTAACCAAATTTAAATCTTTTTTGTTATTTATTATCCATTTTTTAATCATTTTGATAATAAATTATAAAACAATAATAGAATATATATCGAGAAACTTATATAGATTTATTATAAAGTTTATATTCTATTTCGCAAAGTTTTTAATGATCTATATATTATTGTTTGTTTTTATTAATTTTATATATTTTGCGAAATCTTTAATGCGATTAGAGAGAATAATAATTATTGTTATTAATATAAATCATGGTTTATATTATATAATAATTTTATGCGATATAGTATTAGCATTTTTTAAAATATAAACTTTATTAATGATTATAAACTTAAACAATCCTTTAAAGTTATAAACCTATTCTGGATTGTTTATATTTAATACTATATTAATTTGAGCTATTGTATAAAATTGCTTACTTATTCGATAGTTTTTTAAAGCTAAAAAACTATAATGCATATACAATATAATAATTAATATAATAATCATTATACAAAAATTTCTTTTAGTTTTGTTGAAAATTTTATATAATCAAATTAATTTTCCCTATATTTTTCTATAATATTTATTTATAGATTAATGCTTATCGTTATAATATATAAAAACAATAAAATCCTTTATAATAGAATTAATCTTTAATATTTATTGTTTAATTAATTCAAACAATATAATCAATATTTTTGATATTACTAAAGATGAATTGTTTGGTTTTTTGGATATATTAATTGGATTTTCATTAAAATCCAAAAATGAATCTTTATTATCTTTTTTTTATTAGCTTTTAGCTTTTATATTATTGTTTAAATATATTATATTATTGAATTAAACGATTATATCTTATAAACTTTTAATCTCGTTGATTTTATATCTATAATTATATTAATATTTTATCAATATAAGATTAATATAAATAACAATTAATTCAAATCTAGAATCCAATTATTTTCAAAGTTTTTTTTAAGTTAATTGTATTCGCTAATAAATACACTTTAATTAAAAAGTTATATAATATATATATAATTTATTAGATTCTAATAATTTGCTAGTTTTCAAACCTAAATATAAGCTTATTGGTTAAAAAGCAAAAATGTTCTAAATTAAAATCGAAAAAAATATAATTTGCAATATAATCTATAAGCTAGTACTTAGGATTGTTAAATAAAGTTTTTAGTTTAGTTATATTATTAATAGTTTTTAAAAATAAAGTAATAAAATTAAAGAAGTTTTTTTTATTTATTAAGATTTTTATTTTTTAGTTATATAAAGCATTTTTCGCATTTATATTTTTTATATTTATATTAACATTTCTAATAATACTAAATGTAAGCTTTTTTAATATTAATTTATTATTAAAATGTTTAAAGATAGCTTGAATAATCAAATATTGTTCAAATTGTATTATAAAATTAAAAAGGTTGTTTCAATTCCTAATGGCTTTTAAATAAACGAATTTATTTATAAATTCAAATATATTCAATATTTTCAATTCTATATCGATATTTTTTAATGCTCGAAAAATATTGGGTTCTAAAACTTGATCGAAATATTTTGTAATATTCTTTATAAATTAAATAATATTTCTTATAGATTTAATAGATATTATTATCTTTAATAAATTTGGCGAAACATTTTAGTTAAGTTTTAATGCTTTTTGTAATATAAAGTATAAATTGTTTATTTCAATTTTAAAAGTATTATTAAATATATTAATCTTTAGTTTAAAAAATAATATTTCTTCGATATTTATATTATTGTTTATATTATAACATTTTTTGATCGATATAATAATATAATTAATATTCATTATAGTTTTTACTATATATATTTATAAACGAACTTTCTTTTTTATAATTATTATTTGCTTATTAAAAAAGATTCTATTATATATAATGAAATTTATATAATATAATCTATATAAACAAAAAGTATAATAATTAATATTCTTCTAATTAAATTTATTCAAATAAATATTAGAATATTTTATATCGCTATAAACTTTATTTTGTATAATAGTATTTTATATAAATTTAAAGATTGGTTTTTTGCTTTTTAGTATATTTAATATATAAAGTAAAATTATTTGTTGATATAGCTTTTTAAAATAAAAACAGAACTTTTTTGATTCAAAAAATTTCGATACTATATTAGTAATAATTAAATCTAAATATAAAGCTATCTTTAACAAACTTTATAAAGTTTTAAGTTTTATTATAATCTCGAATAATTTGTTAATATTTATAATATTCTTTTTATTAAATAAAAGTGTTTTTATAAATAATTTAATACGTTCTTTTAAAAGATTATATTTAATATTAATTAATAAAACTATATCTATTATTAATTTGCAATTGAATTAGTTTTATTTAAATTAGTTTTATTTATAAATAAATTCTATTTGAATAAGCTTTATATTTAGTTTAATAGTGTTAAACTAATATAAATCAATAACAAATAATGAAAAAGTAAAGAAAAAAGTAAAAGAAATAAAAAAAGTATTTAAAAAGAGTATATAATATATAGTATATAAGAAAAGTATATAGTATATAAAAAAGAATATATAGAAAGTAAAGAAAATAAAAAAAAGTATATAAAGAGTAAAAAAAGTAAAAAAAAGTTATTAATATTAAAAAGTTGAAGAAAGAAAACAAAAGAAATAATATATTATTAATAATATAATATAATATAAAAAGAAATTGAAAATAAAGCTTTTAAAAATACAGCTTTTGATAATATATAAATATTATTAATAACTTTATATTTTATATTAATAATTTTAAATTAATATTAAAATCCGAGCTTTAATATATTATTAAAATATCTTTTATAAAATAAATAATATTGAATATAATTAATCATTATATGAATTGAATTGAATTAAATAAATTAATAATATTATAAACTCAATTTAATTTTTGAATACGTTTAAAAGAAAATGATGAAAAAAATAAATAAATATTAATAATGGCTTTAATATTATATAAGTTTGCAAACTTATATTTTTCATTATTTTTATCTTTATTATTAATCGATAATACTTTAAATTATTTTCATCAAATTGCTTTAAAAGTAATGAATAATATAGCTTTTCCTTAGTTATTATAGTTTTCTCAATTGCATATAGTTTTTATTACAATTAAATATATAATATAATCGATTAATAAATGTATTACAATTTGAAAATGTAATTCGTTTTCGATTCGTTTAATTTAATTATAATATAATATATTATATTCTATATTTGTATCTTTAATACCAAATTCCAATTAAATAGATTTATTTGATATATAAAAAGTAAAATCGTATATTTGATTAATGTATAGATATTCCGAATATGGAAATTCGTTATCAATATTTTCAATAAAGTTAATATTAATAATAATAATATAAATAATATATTAATTTACAAACAATTTTATATTTGCTTTTTTAAATTATAATAATTAATCTGGTTTCAAATTGTTTTATTCAAACTATTATTATTTTTATTTGTAATTCTAATAAACAATAAAATAATTCATTACTAAAAGCTTAGATATTTGTTTTCTAACTTTTACTATTTATATTAATAATATCTTTTTATATGGTTATTACTATTAATAAAGCTATTAATAATATTAATATATAAATATTCTTTTTTCATTATAAATATATTAGTTATTTGATTCTTTACTTTTTTTTTGCGAATTGATATTTATATACATTGTTTTTATTACATATATATTATATATATAAGTTATCAAATAATAATTTTATTAATATTATTCTTATTAATAATTTAATTAATTTAATTTATCGGATTTATTTATAAGATTAATTATTAATCTATTAAATCAATTTGTCGAGTTAGTTTATTAAATCAACTTTATATTAATTATTAATACTATTAGTAGAAATTAATTACAAATAAATAAATATATAAAAATCAAATTTTAAATATATATAATTTTGGATTAATATTATTATTATTTTTTTTGCTATATCAATATAAAAGACTTTTCAAACTTTCCAGATTTGCTTTAATCGATTAATATTAATAATTTGCAAATTAGTTTTGTAATAATGTTTTTACAAATGTTAAAATAAAAATATATTAAATTTGTTATTGTTATAAAACATTAATAAATAAAAGATTTCTATTAAACTAATTCAAAATCTAAACCAACAAATAATATTACAAAATTTGATAATAATATAGATTTATTATAAAGCAATATAAGCGGTTTAAATAAAAGAAAAAAAAACATATTATTAAAGAATTTTAGTATAAATAAAGATAACGAAAAAGCGTTTAATAAAAATAGCTTGTTATTAAAACGATTTAAAATATAATGAATATTATCTTTAATATTATATATTTTGATTAAAACGAATATAAAACAATAATATATACAAAACGATAAATATAAATATAAATAATATAAACGGGAATATAAGTGGATATACAAATAAAAATATTAACGGGAATATAAACAATAGAAAAAATAATAAAAGAAAAATCAACAAAAAAACATTTTTGTATATAAGCATAAATATAAGCATAAATATAAATATAAATATACAAACTCGAATTCAAATTCAAATTTTATTTTTTATTTCAATATTAAACAAACTTAATACAATTTTTGAAAACAATTCCGATGGAAGTATATTCGAAAAAGAATCGATTTCTGAAAATAGTATTTTCAATAATATTATTTCCGATTATATCGTTTTCGATAAAAACAGTTTTATTTTGAAAAGCTATTTGAAATGCAAAAAACTAATTATTATTATATATATTATAATTAATCGATACAATAATATAAAAAAAAAATAAAAGCAATTATTAAATATACAAAAACAAAAAGTAATATAATGAATAAATTAGAATTATATAATAAACAATAGTATATAATTGGCTTTAATAAAAACAAAAATTCGGAATTAATTCGATTGGTTTTTTCAAATATTATTATTATTTATTTATTGTTTAAATTTGTATATATAAAAATATTACAAAATTATAAAAATTGGAAGTTTAATATTACAAAAACAACAAAAACGTTTATATTTAATTGAATTAAAAATTCTTTAAAAGAAATACAAAAAGCTATTATATTTTTTAATATAATAACAATTTTATTTTTAATATACAAAGAATATTGATTATTTACAATATTTCGTTTATTTAATTAAACAATAAAATAAAATAATATATCGCTATTAAATAAAGAATTCTTTAAATATATATATATTATCTTTTCTATATAAATTAAACTAATTTATATTAAATACAATATTGAAAATCTTAATAATCGCAAAATTAATATAATTATTTAAACAAATTTGAGATTGTATTTTATCAAAATATATTTAAGAGTATTTTCTATTTATATATAATAGATTATATAAAAAAAAACAATTCAACAAATTAACAATTAAAGATTTTTTATTATAAGATATATTATTATTGAATCGATAAAAATTATAGATAACAATTAATTTGAATGATAATTTGAATGATATAAATAACGATTTGTTTTTTTGTAAATTCAAAGAATTAAAAGAATTAATATTATTAAAAGTAATAATTAATAATATTAATAATAGTATAAATATATCAATTTTATTTAAACTTCAATTAAAACTGCATTATAGTTTACTTTTGGCTATATTGCAAAGTATTAATGAGCAGCTTTTATATTTTATTGAAAACGAATTATAATATCTATTGCATTTTATCGATGTTGAATATAATTTATATATCAATCTTTAATATTTAGTTTTTACAATATTGTAATTATTGTATTGTATAAGCTTTATATAATAATAAATATTGCAATAGATTTAATAGTTTTATTTGTAAAGCTTTATTTGATTATAAAAAAATAGAAAAAAGAAAAGAGAAATAACTTCAAATTATTGTAGTGGTAACAGTATATATTGTCTAATATGCTAGAAGTGGCATATGTGTTCTACTGAGTATATGAGGTGGAGACACCTAACTAGGTATAGCGCTACACGTGATTATAACAGCCTCTTTATAATCGAATTCGACCATTAAAATCATATAAAGAAAAGGCCTTTTAAAAAGCGTTTTTGAAGGCTTTTTGAAGTGCTTTTTAATATTAATAATCCTATATCTCCCAAACTTTCATATAAGCTCAAAACGCATTTTGATTAATTCATTCAAAACCCAAAAAATCTGTATAATTGAACACTTTATAGAAACAACCATTTTTTCCATTATTTTCGATTTCCTAGTGTTGTATATATGTTCTAAGGCCTCATTAATTCTTGCGGCGACAATCTATTATCGTTGCAATATTTACATCTCCTCTTGGAAGTTTAACACTTTATAACTATATTATATCGCGATACAAAAACTTCTTTAACGCTTTTCGAAATTAAGATTAAGCTTTTTATTGTAGATCAAAAATCCAGGGTAAATTAATTGTTTTGTCAAAATATCAACTTTCTATTCAAAGCCAGAAATCCATATTATTTGTAATCTTTTGTTTTCGATTATATCCTTTCGTATAAAGTGTTATTGTATGCTAATATATTTAGCTTTGCTATGGAATTTGTTCTTTTGTATTTAATCAACGCCGTTTTTGTTATCGCAATATAAAGTAGATATAAATAGTTTTGAAAAGGTTCGTTCTTTTAAATCGACAATTAGCTTTTCGAATTATATAATTTTTTTTGCATTTTTATTTACGATTATAATCTCAATTTCCATTGTACAGAGTATTATAAATTTTTGTTTATTTAAGGATTATATTATTGCGCTTTCGTATCGAATAACAATCATTCCTTATATCGATTTTCGATCCGCTTTTAAACCCTATATAGCATCTATAAAAATATTGTAGGAATATAGCAGATATCGCAATCGATTCGAGTAAGTTATGTCAACGTTAATTGTGTTATTAAAGAATTCCAGGAAATGATTTGCAAGGATTAAATGCTTTCTTTTAAAAGTGTATATCATTTTTGCAAATTGATTAATTGGGAACGCAAGATCGCTTTTTGTTTTATTTATCAAATAAATCCCTAATTCAACAATTTGTAAATATAAAGCTTTGTTGCTTTTGCTAAATAACTTTGTTATTGTAACTGGTTTTAATATAGTGCTAACAAGGAAAGGGAAATTCCGAAACATTAGATTATAGATTTTGAATTGTTCCAAAAGCTTTTTGATGTATACTCTCTAATATATTTTAAGAGATTTTTAAGCTTTGTTTCATTCGATTTGGATTCTTAAAAAGATTTATATCGATTCAAGATCTTTACATTTCTATTTTTGGTTTATAATCTTTTTGATTGTATTAATCGCGGATCGTAATCCTAATATTAGCAAATCATCTATGTAAAATAGGATGTATACTTCTTTTCCAATAAACAAATTGGAATTTGTTGATAAAGTTTATAAATTTATACTTTTAAAGAACAATTTAATTATTTGCTACTATACTTTCGGAATTTGTTTCAATTTATAAAATGATTTTTTAAGTTTAAAATAATTGTTAATAAAATTCAAAGTAAATACTTTTTCAAAGAATTGTAAAATTTTTATTAGGATCTTAGTATTGATTAATTCTTTATTCAAAAACACTATATCGATATTTATATTGTTGATTTCTAGGTCCTTTTTCATTGCTTTAGTAAAAAAGGTTTACAATGTAGAATATTTTACAACTTTTACAAATGTTTTTGTAAAATCGATTTTATACTTTTGCAAAAATCCTTTAATTATTAATCTGGCTTTTTTTCTTTTTAGTTTGCTATTTTGATTAAGTTTGTTCTGTAGAATCTATTTAAACTTTAAAAGTTTTTTCTTTTTTTGAAAGGGATTTATTAATCATTTTAAAAGTGTTGTTGTTTTTCAAATTAATCAATTTTGTTTTGATTGCTTTCATTTATACTTTAAAGTTCGAATTTAAAGCGTTCTTTAGATTAATAGCTTTAATATTAGCATTTATATACGGATATGTTATATCAAAATCTTTTATAGAGTGTTGTATCTTTCTTTTATTCTCCATAACTTTTTTGGTTTCAGTTCGAGCTTGTAAGCCGCAAACTGTAACTATTATAAAAAAAGCTTTTTCTAGGCGAGGATTCTATATAGAATCATTTCTATTTGAATCTATAAAGAGACCTGACTTTTTATCTTTATAATCTAAGCCTATAAGGATTCTTGATTATTTTGATTTAATGTTTAAAGTTATAAAAGCTTTTGATTGTTTCGTATTAATGCAAATCCTTTTTTAACTTTGTTGTTCTTTTGTAAAATGATTTCCTATTTGATTTGTTTTCCTTTTCGATTTTGTTGAAGTCTTTTTATAATTTAATATACTTGAATTGTCTTTTAATAGGAATCTGTATTTATCAAAATCAACATTTGTTGTTTTTATTATTTTTAGGGTGAAAAGATTAAAAAGCTTATAAATTTGGTTTTCTTTTATATTAACGAAAAGATATTCTTTCTTTAATATTTTTAATTTAAATTTTTTTATAGTTTGCTTTGGTTGTTAAGGATTGCGTACAAATATTATATATCCAAATACTTTCAGCTTTTGTAAATCTGGTTAACAATTGTTGTAAGCTTCAAAAAGCATTATAACTTTCAAAAACGTTCCAACTTTTCCAAAAGATAATGTTTTTGTAGAAAATTGATTTTTCAAATAAATAGCATACAATATTATAATTTCCCATTAAATCGAAAGCATTCTTAATTTTGCCAAAAAACTTTTTGATATAGCATTTATATCTTGTATCTTTTTCTTAACAACATTATTTATAATATATTTTTCTGAAGAAAAAGATTCAAATTGTATATTTCTTTTCGAAATCTCTATTTGAAAAACGATTCCAAATTTGCTTTTATTATTATCGGCATATATTATAACGATTTTGCTATTAAACTCTATTTCGATCAATTTAAACAAATTCAAAAGTATTGGTATAATTGTAACTATAGATTTATCAAGAGTATATTTGATCTATATAAACTTTGTAACGTTATCCACAATTACTATAAAGTATTTGTTGTTTAAGAGGAATGTTTTTTGAATTCCAGAAAGATTACAATAAAAACAATATAAAATCGTAAATGTTTTAACAATTATATGTTTGTTGAAATGCTTTTTCATTCTTTTTATTAAGCAAAATAAATATACTAATCTTTTTATCAACTTTCGTTTTCTTGATAATTTTAAGTTTATATACGCTTTTAAAAACTTCCAAAATTGATTATGATTGAAATAATTAAATCGACAATATATTAGATCGAATATAGATTTGTAAAAATCAATATCATCTATAGCAACAAGTTTTTTAAATATGAGGTTAGTAAATTGTAATATAAAATCTTACACAATATAGCAACCAAATACTTTCTTTGCTGCAAATTTCAATTGGCCAAACTTTCAACAAAATATTGATTCTTTTTCAAAAATTATTTTGCATTCATTTTTGGTAAGAAAATGAATAGAAATCAACTATATTATCCCAAATTTCTTTATATATTATACGTCGGGAAACGTAAATCTGCTAATTTGTATATTCCCGTATATTGTATTTAAAGTAAATAATCCATTTACAATTTGAACTTTTTATAGTATAGGCCATTTTGTAATATTATTTAAAGCTTTGAATTAATCAATAAAGTAATGAAAAGTTTCTAAATCGAATATCCATTTTGAATCGTTACTATTTGCTTGAAAAGAAACATTAGGATAATAGGAAAAAATATAATTGCCATCTAATACTATATTTGTTTTTGCTTTTTCAAAACTAAAATTTTTGCTATTTATAGAAACCTTATAAGTATATTTTTCATTTTTTTTTAATATACAATATTTCTTTTTGAAATATCCATATTTCTTATAATAATAGTATTAAACCTTTTCGATTCGAGATAATTCATTTCGATCGTATAATTCTTTTGATTTTCCTTTATAATCATTTCTATAACCATTTTTTCTATCGCGATTATTTTGTTTTCCTTTATTTAAGGATTCCACAGCAAATGCAACAACTTTAATTAACCTTTTGATTGTTTGAAAAAGTATTATAACCTTTTCCAATGTTTTCTTAAATATATAAACGTAAATAAAAGTCGCTGTTTATACATTATACATTGGTATATATATCAAAAACGTATCCTTTACTATTTTGTTTATTATTGGCTTTTTTGCGTTAACGAATATTTGTTAATATAATTTTAATTTTGTAAAAAAGGTTTAAATAGTTTCATTTTTGTAATCAAACTTTTTCTTCAAAAACGATTTTATTGTATTTGCCATATAAGTAATGTTAAAAGTTCGATTATAAATCGACAACTTTTTTTAAACGTTAGCAAGATTTATGCTAATATAGCTTTTTTTTATTATACTACAATAAAAAAGTATAAATCCTAAAGCTATAATAATTATAGCGATATTTTTTCTTTTTATAAAAAAAGCTAATTTCTTTTCAAATTCTATTTTCAAAACAATTATTCTTTGCGGTACTATATCCATAGTTTTTTAACGATCTTTTGTAACAAGTCCATCCATTATAGGCTTCTTTGAAAGCTCGAAAATAGATTGTTTTTCTTTGTCAAATACAATATTATAGCAATTCGCGTTTGTAAATGCTATTAAACAAAAGTTATAGTAATCTGTATAATTGTTTTTTGTAAAAATAATAATAAAATTCCATTTAATTGTAACTATGTTTAATATAATGATATTGAAAAGGTATTAATAAAAAAATAAGGTTTTTGATGAAAATTTTGATAATGAAAATGATAAAAATAATGAAAATATGATTTTTCCAGCGGAAATAGGTGGAAAAGCAATCGTTTTCTTCGAAAAAGATGTATATTATCGTTTCAATCAATAAGATGATAATCAAATTGCTTCAATGAATATACAACACAGGGTCATAACCTATTGTAGTAGTAATAGTATATATTGTTTAATATACTAGAAGTGGTATATGTGTTCTACTGAGTATATGAGGTGGAGACACCTAACTAGGTATAGCGCTACACGTGATTACAACACAAATAAACGAAAAAAAAGAATTAAAATAATAAAATTAATAATTTAAACGTTTTCCGCTCTATTTTTAAAGCTTTTAAAGCATTGAATTAAAATAATATTAATATTAATTTGAATTTGAATTTGAATCTTTTTTTTATTATTTTCTTTATAATTTTAATTTATCTATTGATTACATTAAACAAAGTTTTTAATATTTGTTTTATATAATAACTATATTACATTTCAAAAAGATTGAAATATATAGTTTCATAATTTCGCAAATCTTCGATTTGTAAATATTCTTTATTAGAATATCCTTTATTTTCAAGAATTTAAAATACAATATTTAACCCGATTTGCATTCTATCATTTCTAGAATGTTTCCGTTTTTAATATTCGAGATAGCTTTAACCAAATTTTTTTAAATCAAGAAAAGGCTATTACAATATAAATTTGTAAAATAAATATATTTAATTAAAATATGCTTATTCATTTTTATTGTTTTAATAACCTTTTTTTTCTACAAAGTTTATTTTAAAAGCTTTATTTTGAAAAATAATCAAAAGCCCGCCGATTTTGAAAATCTTAACGATTTTTGTTTAGATTATAAAGAGCGAAATTATTGTTATATTTTTCTTTGTTTTAGAGATTTTTTGGTTTTTTTTGCTTTTAAGTATTATATTCATTATAAAAACATTCGCTATATATATTAAAATCGTTTTTTAAATCAATAGAATAATATATATCTTTTTTTAAATAAAAGTTTTAATAATTCTTTTTAAAAAGTTAATAAATATATTTATAAATTTGTAATAGATTATTGTTTATTGTTTAATCTTTTATAAAAGTCTATTAATTTTTTAAAAAGTTATTAATCTTTAAGATCTTTTAAATACAATAAAAAGGAGCGTTATAGATTTCGTTTTTTTCTTTATATGCGATTGTAAAGGGATAAGCAAGGAAAAGTTAAAATATTGCGTATAATTGCTATCGACCATTTGCATCTCTTTTGCTAATATAGAAGGGCTTGTTTTCGTTATAATGATTAGAAAAGCGCGTTTTGTATGCTTTTTGTAAACGATTATATTTTGCAGGTTCCGCAAAGTATTGTTACGCGTATTTATCGTCGCTGAGGTATATCACGTCGTCGTTAAATGTGGTGTATTGCTTATATGTATTGTTTTTATTTATAAGAATCGATATTCTTTTCTTTTAATCGATAAAACGCTTATATGTTTTGCTAATGTAAAGATTTATATAAAGCTTAATATTTATTAAGTTTTTCATTGAATTGAAATAGATTTTGCTTTTAAAGAATATACTATATTCTGTATGCGTTATAGTTTTAATAAATGCAAAGTTGTATTATTTAGCTTTACAAATAATTTAACAATTTATCAAAAGTATATAAACGATATACTTTTCAATTATTTAGATATATTTTACATTATTTATTTACTAGCGTAATTTAAAAGGTTTAAGATAGTTTAGAGATAATTTTATTATTATTTCAAAACTAATTAGAGATAGTTAAATCTTTAAGATGATTTATAAATGGTTTAAAAACGATTTTAAATATAATATTTTATTTAATTTATTTCGATGTAATTTTAATCAATTTTTGATATATTTTAAACAATCTTGAATTATCTTAAACTACTTTAAGTTATCTTAAACTATTTTAAACCATCTTTAACCAATTCCAATTATTTTAAACTAGTTTCAATATTATCAAAACGAATTTAATTCTATACAAATCAATACTTTTGATAAAATTATTTGAAATTGCTTGAGATTTCTTAAGATTTTTCGAAATCGTTTGAGTCCATTCAAAATCGTTTGATATTGCTTAAGATCCGTCAAAAGTTTTTAATAACGATTAAGATTGTTTAAGATTATAATTTAAATTATTTTTAATAATTAATATTATTACTAGTAATAATTACTATACTAATAATATTAATATAAATAATAATATAAATATTAATTATAATAATATTAATACTATTAATACTATTAATACTATTAACTACTATTTATAGTAATATTAATTCTTTTAATTATTTCAAATTATGAAAAAAACAAATCATTATTTACATTATCCGAATCATTATTCGGATTAATTGTTATATACAATTTTTATCAATTCGGCAATGGTATATCCCGCAATGGAAAATTATCGATTGTTAATTTGTTGAATCTTTTTTTTTTATATAATCTATTATATATAGATAATAAATACTTTTAAATATATTTTGATAAAATGCAATTTCGAATTTGTTTAAACAATTGTATTAATTTTGCAATTGCTAAGATTTTCAATGTTGCATTTGATATAAATTAGTTTGATACAAATAGAAAAGATAATATTAAATATTAATAGTATTAGTATATATATATTTAAAAAATTCTTTGTTTAATAGCGATATATTATTCCATTTTATTGTTTAATTAAATGAACGAAAGATTGTAGATAATTAATGTTTTTTATATATTATAAACAAAGTTATTATTATATTAGAGAATATAATAACTTTTTACACTTTTTTTAAAGAATTTTTAATTTAATCAAATATAAACGTTTTTGTAGTTTTAATAATGCTAAACTTCCAATTTTTATAATTACGCAAAGTTTTTATACATGTAAATTTAAACAATGAATAAATAATAACAATATTTAAAAAAGTTAAACAAATTAGCTTCGAATCTTTGTTTCTATTAAAACTAATTATATATTATTATCTATTGTATAATTCTAGTTTATTTATTATATTATTTTTTATTTTAATATATTTAATAATTGTTTGTATTCCTTTATTTATTTATTTATTTATTATGTTTAACGTCTATATAAGCTAACTAGGCTCTTAACCTTCCAAAAGGTACTAGAGACGGGTGATACATTAATGGATTGTAAACCCAAAAGCTCATCACTTAAATACATATTATACAATATCGCTAGATTAAAACATTGAAATCGCTTTCTTTTAACGATCTTTTACAACTTTAATTCTATTGAGCAATTTTCTTTTATCGTTTAAAAAAGCATTTTGTATTAAAAGGATTAATCTTTATTTGTTATATTTAAAAAAAATGAATATCAAGCTATATAGCAATTGTATTGATAAAGAATATTAAAAAGGCAATTGTTATATTAAATTGTAGTTTTTATATTATTATATAAAGTATTATATTGCGCTTTATAAATTGCGTTTTAGATTAGATTTCGAAATAAAGCAGTGGATGAAAAGAGAGAGGGGGTAAGGAAAAGATTAAATAAAGCGTTGCGTTAAATGCTATCCAGGGTGCCGTTAAGTTTTCAATTGCAAAATATAAAGTATTGTATTATTGCAATAAAACGCTTGAACTTTTTTGGGAAAGCGAAAAGTTATTGTATATAATTATGCTTTTCTTAAACGATTGTTGATAAGCGGGCGGGTTTAAACAATTACGAATAGAACTTTCTAATGAAGATCTCGCAAAAAATGAAATGTTTTAGAGTTTTAGCTTTATTATATAAGCAATAAGTTTTTATGTTTTTGTATTTGAAACGTTTATAATAAGCTTTAAAGTTGTTGTATTTAAATTGTAACACTAATAATCTATATAATGTTGATTTAGCAAATTTAAGTTTTGTAAACTTTTTGAATGTATAATCTAATTGCTATTTGCAATATTTTTTTGTTAATATAAGCTTATTTTTATTCTACCAATCGTTTGTTACATTGTAGATTAAGCTTTGTATTATTGAGCTTATCCCGTTAATTATTAATTGCGCGATAGGCCCTAAGTTTATTATATCGTTTTTCGTGTTTGTATCTATTAGTTTATCTATTGCTTTGTTATTGGTAATCCTTTAATGTTCGGGGGATCATTGTATTCTAATTGTATATTGATTAATAAATCTATGGCTTTTTAGGAATATTTATTGTAAAATATCCGAAGCATTTGCGCGTTTGCATTATATCATCGAAATATTATCGATATAGAGCCATTTTTATGTATCCATAGTAATTAGCAATGTTAATGCTTTTTATAACTTTTTCAAAACGCTTATTATTTTTGTATTGAAAACGTACAAAAGTGTATTAATTGCATTTTTATTGATAACAACAAAATCTTGTTCTTAATAGATTGTATAATTATAGCTTATATGCTTACCCGCATTATTGTATAATTTGAATCTATCGAAAAAGATAATAATCGTATTAAAGAATAAAATGTTCCATTAATTAATAAAGCTTTTCGCTATTGTTTTTTTGTTTATTCCCTTTATAAAGTCTATTCTATATCTGGAGGTATAATGCAAAAAGGAAAGAATTAAATAAAGCGTTTTTGGGAGTAGCCGGTTTGCTATATGTAGTTTTATGCCGCGCTGTATATAATGCTTTAGTGCGATCAAGTGTATAGTAAGCGAATAATATACATTTAGTTTTTTAAATTAAAGAGCTATATTAATACAAATATATTCTAAAATTATTTTGCAAAGCGGAAGGCCTGTATCGCGTAAATCAATTATTATAAACGTAATTCTTCAAATTGGTAATATACTCTTTGTTGTTATATTAATCATTTTATTCGTTTTCGCTATATGTAATCCTATACAGATGTTTATTATAATGCTTTGTAAATAATCGCCATCTACGTTTAATTTCGTTTATTCCGGGTACTACGCTTTTGCTCTATATAATAACGAAAATAGAACATATATAATTATAGCTTTTCGTAAAAAAGCTATAAAAGGCTTGTATTGCATATTAGCAAAATGCTTGATATATAATACTATTTTCTATACTTTTTCTATTCGTTTCGCAATATACTTTTTGAATGTAAACTTGCAATCGAGTTATACTTTTAACTATTTTAACGCCGATTGTTTTGTATTGTTCAATACGCTTATTATAAACCGTATAATTAGTGTAAAAGAAATAACAATTTTCAAAGCGTATGCGTAATGCTTACAAATGAAATATATTATCTTCAATTTTTTTGGTGCAAAAGCGATTTTATTAATTTATTTCTACATTTCGATCTTTTGTATATTTTGTGCAATCGCTATAGTATTTTTTTCCAATGTATTGTTTACTTTATAAAGCGCGATATTGTTTGTGTACTCAAAACGAAAAGCTTAATTCTGGTTCAAGAGTTTTGCTAAATAAAGTATATAAAATATTGGAAATAAAGGTAAACTTTGAAGAATGCTATATTATACTCGCGATTTGTCTATATATATATCCTTTAATCTAATCATCATTTTGCAATCCTATAAAAACGATTAAACCATTTTCAAAAAAGCTATAAATCAATTTTGATCCTGCATTTTTTTTAGTAATCGTCAAAATAGTAATATATCGAATATACTTTAAACATCCATTGTAATCAATGTAATCTTTCGTTTCCTGGCGAAGATATATTCTACGTTGTATACAAATGCTATAATTAAATCTATGATCGATCGTTTAAGCAAAGTCTCGCAATGCTAAAGGCTTAATGTATTGTACATTAGTATTATCTACGTTATCCGTTTCGCAATGGTTTGTTTTAGATCTTTGTTTATACAAAATAACAAAGCTATCGAACGTTAAAAGCGTATAAAGCTTTTATTTTTTTTGTCGACTTTAAATAGTATTACTATTTCGGCTAATCGCTAGATTTTAAAGAAATAGTTTTTTTTGAAATAATACTCGAAAAGATTATATAAATATTCTTTAACGTTATCCTAATAAACTTTCAAAAATTTAATTGTAATCCTATCAACTTTTAACGAAGTATTTAAAACTTTAATAATATTTTGTTTTATCTTTTCGAAAGATATAATAATATTTCAAAGGAAAATAAAAATATAACTTTTTAATATCGAATCCGCTTTTAAATTGTTAATATTATTGTATTTGTATAATACTTTGTTCAATAGAGTTTATACTTTCTTTTTTGTACTTTTGATCAATTGGTTATCGATTATAAACAATGAAGTTTTAAAAGAGAAGGCTGTTTTGTGCTAGTCTATTATTTTATATAAATCTATATTATCCGATGCATTATCGATTACTTTTTTTTAATACTCTTTTTTCGCTTTGCGCATTACAATAAACATTCGTTTTCTATTTTTGAAAATTCTATTAAAGCGTTTGTATAAGCTATACACTATCGCATTTTCGTTGGTTCATTAAAGCGTTGATTATACTCAATCGTTTATTAATCGCTTTACAATCTATATCGATTATTAAAATAGATTAATAAACCGCTTTGCGATTATTTTCAATTTAATATTCGTAACGATATTTCCGATTTTTGGCAACCAATATACTCCACTTTTTATTAAACTAGCAAATATATATAAACCGTTTTTAATAATCCTATATCCAATGCGTTTGTTAAAAGCTATATTTCGCTTTAGAATAATAATAATTTGTATATAATAGTTCAATCCGCAATCCATATCCCAATATACTATTGTTTTTGCGAAAAGTATATTAAAGAAAATAAAATCAATTATATATTTTATACAATAAATAGATATCCCTATTTCGCTAATAAAGTTCATACTAATATCCTATAACCAATTAGCAAGCGAAACTTCTTAAATAATCAATAATACTTTTGGTTTATAGATATCATATTTCGCATTAAAATCCCTTTCAACCAATATACAAAACGCTAGGGTAATACCTATTGTATAATATATCATTATTATAGTATTAGATTTGCGATAAATATTTATTATATGATAACCGTTTATTTTAAATTATATTATATCTTTACAATATTTATTATACTATTGTTGTATTTGTATCACAGTCTTTCGTTGTATGTACAATATAATCTTTGGTTATTTAGTTTCTTTTTCGATTACTCTTTCCAATTTCTACGAATTGTAAAAAGTATAATATTTATATATCGAGTGATTTTATATCTTAGTACCCAATAAGCTTCAAAGTTCTTAAACATAAACTATATTCACTTTGCTTTTGTAAACGAATTAAAACAAAACATTATATACCCTTACTCTTTTTTCCATATTCGCTTATACTATTGTTATATATAGGGTAAAGCTATCTTTGCGGCTTTCGTTGTTGCGTTAATTCAAGCTTTTACTCATTAAAAAGATTAATAGTTTTAATTAATTATATGATTATTGTAGCATTATTGTTGTTGGTATTTATCGCATCCTTAATATAAACCCTACACATACTGTTCTATAATAAAAGCTTTAAGTTTATTTAATTTAAAATTGCTTTAAAACGTTTCGATGCTTTATTTTGCGATATTATTATATCTATTGTATATTTGATATTGTTGTTCGTTTTCTTTAAAATCGCTAGTATCTGGATCTCGACGCGGATAAACGTTGAGATCCAAACGATACTCAATTGTATAAAGCTTTGCATACTTTGAAACATTTAAAAATTTTAAACTTTTATTTAAAACGTACGTATTATTTGTATAATACATATAGCTATCCCTAAAGCGCACGCTTTTTGAACCGTTTAATTATTCCTGCAGATTAATTCCATTTAAACTTTAATCAAATTGCACTATGGCTTACTTCCGATTATACTATAGAGCGCTAACGGGCAGCCTTTGTATTCTATTAAAAATAGGCTATAATACCTATTACATTTCGTAAACGCCAGGTATAGCTTATACATTAATTCTTGATACTTAGCCTTTGCAATATTACAATTGTTGCATTATATAGGTTTTGTATAATAGTAAATATTGCAATAAGTTTAATAGTTTTATTTGTAAAGTTTTATTTGATTATAAAAAAGTAAAAAAATGGAAAAAGGGATAACTCCAAATAAACGAAAGGGAATGATTGAAATAATAAAACTAATTACTTAAACGTTCTTTACATCATTTCCAAAACTTTTAAAGTATTTAACCGGAGTGATATCGGTTTGGATCCAGGCTTTTCTCTCTATTATCTTTTCGATAACTTCAACCTGTTTATCAATTGTATTGAACAAAATGTTTGGTATTAAACGTATACAATAATTATATTACATTTTTGAAAGATCGAAATATATAACTTCAATGATTTTGTAGATCTTTGATTTATAAATATCCTTTATTAAAGTATTCTTTATCTTTAAAGTTTTAGAATGTAATACCTAGCTTAATTTGTATTTTATCATTTTTAGAATATCTTTATTTTTGATATTTGAAATAGCTTTGATTAGATTCTTTTGAATTAGAAAAAGGTTATTGCAATGTAAACCCGCGAAAAAAGCGTATTTAGCAAAAATGCATTTATTCACTTTTATTGTTTTAACAATGTTTTTTTTTGCAAAGTTTGTTTTAAAGATTTTGTTTTGAAAAGCAATCGATAATTTGTTAACTTTAAAGGTTTTTACGATTCCTATTTATATTATAAGCATTTCGATTATTGTTATATTTTCTTATACTTTAAAGGTTTTTAAACTTGTAATTGTATTCGCTACAAAAGCATTTGCAATGTACATTAGAATTGCTTTTTGAATCGATATAATAATATATATATTTTTTTTTGGTAAAGGTTTTAACGATCTTTTTTAAAACATTAATGAATGCAATTGTATATTTGCAACGAATTGTTGTTTGTTGTTTGGCTTTTTATAGAAGCCCGTTAATTTTTTGAAAAACTATCGATTGTTGAAGCCCTTCAAGTACGATAAAAAGAAGCGATATGTTTTTAGTTCTTTCTTTAATTCGAATT
Organism: Monilinia aucupariae; assembly: GCA_002162555.1. Classification (NCBI taxonomy): domain Eukaryota; kingdom Fungi; phylum Ascomycota; class Leotiomycetes; order Helotiales; family Sclerotiniaceae; genus Monilinia; species Monilinia aucupariae. Next base: position 166,235 of record NGKF01000030.1, on the reverse strand, counting down.
TGAAAAGGGATAAACGAAAAAAGGTTTTATTATTGTATATAGTTATTGTTAATCATCCGCAATCCCTTTGTTAGTATAATAAAGTCTGTTTCCGTTATAATGGCTTGAAAAGGCGCTTTGTATCTCTTTTGTACGTGTATCTTGTACTATACGGCGCTGTATCGTGATATATCGTCGTCGTTTGTATCAATAAGCAAATGTGTTTGATAAGACAAACAATGTTTATATTCCTTTCTTTATATTATTATATCGATTAGCTATAATGTGTATAATAATAATTAGTTTTTTGCGTTTCGAGTAACTCTTTAAAATAGAGTTGTTGTTAAGGATGTTATGATCGGGAATAATATTCCCGGAAGTATTATTTTCGGGAATATTATTTCTAGGAATCGATTTTTTTTCGAATATATTTTCGTTGAAGTTGTCTTTAAGGATTGAATTAAACTCGGTTAGTGTTAGTTTAAAGGTTAAAGTTTGGGTTTGTATATTTATACTTATGTTTGTGTTTATATTTGTGTATAAAGATGTTTTTCTATTAATTTTCCTTTTACTATTCTCTTTATCGTTTATATTTCTATTGGTATTTCTATTTGTATGTTTATTTATATTCCCGTTTACATTTGCATTTGTTGTTTTGTATATATTATTGCTTTATATTCGCTTTAATCAAAATATATAATATCAAAGATTATATTCATTATATTTTAAATTGTTTTGATGGTGAATTATCTTTATTAAACGCTTTTTCGCTTTTTTTATTTGTATTAAAATCCTTTAATAATATATTTTTCTTTCTTTTATTTGAATCGTTTATATCGTTTTGCAATGGGTTTATACTATTATTAGATTTTGTAATATTATTTATTAATCTAGGTTTTGGATTACTAATAGTTCAATAAAAATCTTTTATTTGCGAATGTTTTGTAGCAAATTTAATACATTTTTGTTTTAATATTTATAAAAACATTATTGCAAAACTAATTTGCGGATTATCAATATTAATCGATTAAAACAAATCTGGAAAGTTTAAAAAGTTTTTTATATTGGTATAGCAAAAAAAATAATAATAATAATAACTTAAAATTATATATATTTGAAATTCGATTTTTATATATTCATTTATTTGTAGTTAATTTTTATTAATAGTATTAATGATTGATATAAAGTTAATTTAATAAATTAATTTAATAAATTGATTTAATAGATTAATAATTAATCTTGTAAAGGAATTGAATAGATTAAATTAATTAGGTTATTAATAGAAATAACATCAATAGAATCATTATTTAACGATTTATATATACAATATATATGCAATGGGAACAATGTATATAAGTATTAATGAATATTAATTTAAAAAGAAAAAGTAAAGTATCAAATGGTTAACAAATAAAGAATATTTATATATTAATATTATTAATAGTTTTATTAGTAATAATAACTATATAAGAAAGCATTATATAAGAAAGTATTATTAGTTTAAATAGTAAGAGCTTATAAGCAAATGTTTAAGTTTTTTAGTAATAAATTGTTTTGTTATTTATTAGAATTACAAATATAAATAATAGTAGTTTAAATAAAGCAATTTGAAACCAGGTTAATCATTATAACTTAAGAAAATAGATGTGAAGTTGTTTGTAAATTAATATATTTATTAATATTATTATTAATATTGTTATATTAACTCTATTGAAAACGTTAATAGCGAATTTTTATATTCGGAATATTTTTGCGTTGATTAAACGTACAATCTTACTTTTTGTATACCAAATGGATTTATTTAATTGAAACCTAGCATCAAAGTTATAAGTATAGAATATATGTCACGAGTAAACTATTACGGTGTTATACCGCTGTGCGGACATATACTATACGTATTAGTATATATACCCAATTAGCCATATGTTCAATATAGCGCGTCATTTTGGCATGACAGTTATAAGCCCGGTTAACGCATTAATATAATACTCAATTCGAGTTTGCTCATTTTCAAGGATTTTTAAGGAATCCACTCCGGCATCTTTATTAGTGGATCAACTGCATTAGTTTACGAATAAGATTCGATCCACTAAACCCCATTTGGAGCTCCATATGGATTACTTTCGCTTTGAATCAATTATGCGATTCTATTCGGCTAATTAGCCAATCGCTACATTCCACTTTATAAGGCATTTCTATAAAGTAATTAAGATCCTTGCCTTAAACGTCAACAATCTTGAAGGTGTATTACAAATAAACTGTTACGGTGTTATATCGCTGTGCGGACATATACTATATTTATTTATTTATTTATTATTTTTAACGTCTATATTGAGCTGGCTAGGCCCTTGACCTCTCGAAGGGTACTGGAGACGGATAATACATTAGTAGGGTTTAAACTTTAAAAGCTTATCATTTAGATACACAAAGTATAACGTTGTTAATTGAAGCTTGAAGCCGCTATCATCCTAGCAACCCTTTACAATTTAATTTTATTAAATAGCCTTTTTTCGTCGTTTGAGGGAATATTTTACAAATATTGTATCAGCTAATTATATTCTTTCAAATTCTTTTTATCCAATTATATTTCTTTTTCCTCCTTAATTTTTAATTACGATCAATCGGGGAAAGCGCGGGAGTCGGAATTATCGAATTGATTTTAAAGGTGGATCTTAAACAAAGTGTAATTGAAAATCGGTATATTATATATAATTAAATGATTAGGGATTTTATAACCCCGAAACCTTGTAAACGGGGGTAGAATTTTTATTATCGAAATTCTATAAACGAGGGTGCTAGCGAATAGCGATCGTACGATGATAAAATTGATTATATTATTGTGTTATTTGAGAGGTGATTGGTCGAAATAACAAAGTCGGGATAGCGTACTATCGTATTTTATTCGAAAAAAGTGGATCGAATAAAATTGTCGGGAGCTTTAAATAAAGAGAGTCGAACTCTTTACCACTATACTATGCACCTTTCGGTGTTTATCATAATTGATTGACATATACTATACGTATTAGTATATATACCCAATTAGCCATATGTTCGATATGGCGCGTCATTTTGACATGACAATATAATATATTATATTATAGTTAAATTAAACAAATCGAAAATAAATTATATTCTTAAATTGTAATATATTTATTAACTGGTTATATTATATATTTGGTTGTAATTGAAACTATATATAATTAGAAAGGCTATAATAATTGGGAAAAGCTATACCATTTATTACTTTTAAAGCGATTTGATGGAGTTGATTTAAAGCATCATCAATTAATAGCGAAGATAAAAAAGATAAAAAATATAGATTTATAAACTTATATAATATTAAAGTCATTACAAACACTTCAAATTATCTACCCATTTCACCATCGTTTTTTAAATATGTTCAAAAATTTAATTAAACATACTATTAGCTTATTCAATTCAATTCAATTTATACAATTATTAATTATATTCAATATTGTTTATTTTATATAAAACACTTTAGTAATATATTAAAGCTCGAATTGTAATATCAATTTAAATTTGTTAATGCGGGGTATAAGACTATTAGTATTAATAATAATAATATTTATATATTATTAAAAGCTTTACTTTTAAAAGCTTTATTTTCATTTTCTTTTTATATTATGTTATATCATTAGTATATTATATTTTTTGTTTTCTTTTTTCGATTTTTAAACAATAATAATCTTTTCTTACTTTCTCTATATATTATATACCTTTATATACCTCTATATACTTTCTATATACTCTTTTATATATTTTTTTTGTTATTTATATACTTCATTTATTATTTCTTTTACTTTTCTTATATATACTCTCTACTTTCTACTCTCTTTCTATTTATTGTCGATTGGTATTAGCTTATCATTATCAATCCAATACCATTAGCTCAATACCATTAAACTAATTATAAAGTTGATTCAAATAGGATCTATCTATATATAAAGCTAATATAAATAAAGCTAATTCAAATAAAAATTGATAAATATAGCTTCGTTAACTAATATCAAACATATTCCTTTAGAAAAACATATCAAATCGTTTATGGAAATACTATTATTTAGTGAAAAAGATATTACAAATATAAATAAATTATCAAGGATTGTAATAAAATTCAAAGCTTTACAAAGTTTATCGAAGATAGTTCTATATTTGGGTTTAGTTATTATTGATACAATATCGGAATTCTTTAAATCGAATAAATTCCGTTTTTACTTTAAAAAATTATACTAACAAATAATTTTATTTTGTATAACAAGCATTTCAAAAAGCAAAAGATCAATTTTGAAATTTATACAAAATACCATTATTTAAAATGAAGTTTATAGCGATACTAAATATTCTAATATTTATTTAAACAAAATTAATTGAAAGGATATAGATTATTATACTTTTTGTTTATATAGATTATATTATATAAATTCTATTATATATAATAGAATCTTTTTGAATAAATAAATAATAATTATCGAAAAAGAAATTTAATTATAGATATATATAGTAAAAACTATAGCGAATACTAATTGTATTATTATATCCGTTAAAAAACATTGCAATATAAATAATAATACAAACGTTAAAGAAATATTGTTTTCAAAACCAAAAGTTAATATATTTAATGATGCTTTAAAGATTGAAATGAATAGTTTATATTCTATTTTACGAAAAGCTTTAAAATGTAATCAAAATATATCGCCGAATTCATTAGATATAATGATATCTATTAAATCAACAAAAAATATTGTTTAATTTGCAAAGAATATTATAAAATTTTTCGATTAAGTTTTAAATCTCAACTTTCTTTAAACACTGAAAAATGTTGAGGTAGAATTAAAAGAATTCAATATATCTAAATCTATAAATAAATTCGTTTGTTTAAAAGTTATTAGGAATGTAAACAATCTTTTCGATTTTACAATATAATTTAGAAAGTATTTGATCATTTAAACGGTTTTTAAACATTTTAACGATAAATTAGTATTAAAAAAACTTATATCTAATATTATTAGAAATATCGATATAGATACAAAAGATATAAATACGGAAAATACTTTGCGCAATCAAAAAATTGAAATTTTAACAAGTAAAAAGGAATTCTTTAATTTTATTACTTTTTTTTTAGAAATTATTAGCAATATGATTAAATTAAAGGTTTTATTTAATAATCTTAATTACCAATTTATAGGGTATATTGTAGATTATACCTTTTTTGATTTTAACCCAGAATATCTTTAATTCTCGATAAATAAGCTTATATTTAGATTCGAAAATTGGCAAATTACTAGTATTTAACAAATCATATATATATTATATAATCTTTTAATTAAAGTGTATCTATTAGCAAATGTAATTGAATTAAGTAAAATTTTGGAAATTATTGGATTTTAGATTTGAATTAATTGTTATTTATATTAGCTTTATATAAATAGAATACTAATATTATTATAGATACAAAATCAACGAGATTAAGAATTTGCAAGATATGATTGTGTATTTTAATAATATAATACTTTAAAGCAAAATAATAAAGATTAGGAATCAATAAAAAAACAAAATGATGAAGATTTATTTTTGGATTCCAATGAAAACCTATTTTAAGTATTCAAGAAATCTATTAATTCGTTTTTAATAATATTAAAGATATTAATTATATTGTTTAAATTAATCGAATAATAGGCATTAAAGATTAATATTACTATAAAGGATTTTATTATATTTATATATTATAGCAACGAATATTAATCTATAAATGGATATTATCGAAAAATCCAAAAAAAATTGATTTGTATATATAAGATTTTCAATAGCGCAAAAAGAAACTTTTATATAATAATTATTATATTAATCATTACATTGCGTATATATCATAGTTCTTCGATTTTAAGATTATATAGAATAAACAAACAATTTTATATTATAATACAAATTGATGCAATAATAATAGAAAACGATCCGGATTAAGTTTATAATTTTAAAAAGTTGTTTAAGTTCGTTACTATTGATAAAGCCTATATTCTCAAAAATGCAAATATTATATTGTATAAGATTGTTATATGATTAAAACTACGGTTTATATTGATAGCAATAGTTATTATTCTTTTTAATTGTATTAAAGATTTTGTTAACTATATAAAATTAATGGAGATAAACAATAATATATGGATAAATAGAAACTTTGTAAGATAAAGTATAGATTCTATAATAAATCCTTATAAGCTTTTCAATATACATTTTATTATTGTTTTACAATTTATTATCAAAATAATTGAAAAATGAATTATAAGTAATAAAAAGAACTTAAACTTAGCTAAAACTTATTTAACCAAAATATAATTTAAAGTTATAATTAAACGAATATATACATCTTCCAATCTTCAATTTCTTTAGCAAAAAATTGCTATATATATCGCTAACTATTATATACAACGTATTATATACGTTTTTGATAAACAAAAGAATTTACAATATAATAATTTTGTTGTTGTATTTAATCAAAAATTGGTAACAATATTACCAACGAGTAATATCATATAGAATCGGAAATACAATAAACGTTTAATTTTATTTTTTATATAAATAAGGTTTTATTACATTAAACATTTATTTAAATTTGATAATATATCTATATAAAAAAGCTTAATATATTTTTTTTATATTTTGATTAAACATTTTCAAATCGTTATAGCAACGAACATTAATCTTTTCGATTTCCTAAACAAAACGAATATTCTAAAGCAATTAACAATAATTTGTTATAGCTCTTCAAAATTGAAAATATTATTAAAAATAGTGATCGAACTAACCATTATTTATAATAAGAAAATTATTATTTGATATTTATTGTTAGTTATTCAATTGTTTTTAAATATTATATTACAAGCAATCGATATTATTACAATATATTATATATCGGAATTAACTATAAACAAAAGAAATAAATTAATGGTTGATTTTTGCAATCTTTAAAATATTAAATATTTTATTAAAGATTTTTATATTGATTCAATTAAATACAATTTATAAATATATTATCATTATTTAATAATATTTGATATACCTTTTAATAAAGATAACAAAAAGCAAATATTAAATTGTATTTGTTGTATAAACCAAATTTTTAATATCGAAAACTTCGAGTTTTTTGTTACTAATTCTTTTCAAAATCAATAAATTCAGATTAATTTGATAAAAACTTTGTTTAAAACAATAACGGAGATATTAATTAATATTTGATAAAATATTAATCATAAAAATAATAAGCCTTTAACAATACAATATAAGGTTGTAATATAGTATCTTTATAAAAGATAATTAATTACAAGCTTAAATAATTGATTAAAAAACTTTAATTTTGTATTATTAATATTATTGAAGCTTATTCTTGCAATCCTTCAAATATTATATAGAGAAAATATAATAATAAATAAAAATAGTTATGATATGAAAAAAATCGTTAATATGGAAGTGTTAAGTAACTTAGAAAAAATTAAACCAAATAATAAAGAGGAGGGGGATAGTAATAAAGAAAAAAAGGATAACAATAAAAAGGAAAAAAATAAGTAATTGTATAGATTCGATTATATTTTCAACTTATTATTTTGTTATTACCGTAAGAAATATCTTTTTTTTTAATTTGTTATATACTTATATTATCATTACCATAAAAAATATCTTTTTTTTTTATTTGTTATATTCCTATATTATCATTATTGCAAGAAATATTTTTTTTTTTTGTTATATACCCATATTGTTATTACCACAAAAAATATCTTTCATTTTTTCATTTATTTATTACATTTTCATTCTATTACTACCACTATTATCGCAAAAATATTTACATTCATTCGGAAAAATACATTTCTTTTATACTTACCTACTAATAATATTCGTAGTAATATACTACTACTATTACATTACATTCTTTTGATTGATTTTTTTTTGTTATTACTTTTTTTTGTATATACTAGTATTAATAGTAATATATAATAATACTATAGCTTTAAATCAATTCTATATAAATAACAATTAGTATTATTATTAATACTAATTGTTATTTATTAATTAAATCGTAAATTGTATTAATAATTGTTTTTTTCTTTTACAATTAGTATAAATATTATTAACATTTTGTATATTAGTATTTTAATATCTTTAAGACGATATATATTTAACAATTGCTACAATAATATCATTATATTAATCAATATGCTATAATACAAAGTTATAAATCGTTTATTTGTTTAACAAATATTTATTATTAAACTTATCGTTATTATTTGTTACAAGTAAACTGTCACGGTATACACCGCTGCGTACTACCATCCATATATATATACTATATATATCCAATTAGCCATATGTTCGATATGGCGCGTCATTTTAGCATGACATTATTATTATTACTATTAATCGTTTTTCTTTACCTTTATTATCAAAATCTTTAATCCTTATTCTTACTTTATTATTTATTCCAATATTTCTTCCAATACTATTATTATCCAATACTCATTATAATATAGAAGATAATAATGATGATATATTTATACAATTAGATATTGAATCAGATTTATTTAAACAAAAATTATTGAACAATGAAGATTTAGAAATCGATAAGTATTGTAAACTTTATAATCAAATTAATTTTATTAATATATTTCTATTAATATAATAAAATATGTTAATATATTATTGTGGTTATAAAATGTAATGAATGTAATAGATAATGTAACGATGGTATTTAACGAAATATATAGCCTTAATTTATTAACAAACGATAACAAAAATAGCAAATCCAAATCCAAATTTGAATCCAGAAATAAAGTTTATAATCTGTATACAACAATTAGTTCAACGTTATTAAAGCCAAATAAAGTTTTATTTAACTTTATTCCATTTAATTTTACATTATTTATCAAAACAAAAATAAATATTGAATCTATATATAATCCTGGTAATAAAAATGTATTATCTTTTTTTTATTTAACTTTTGGATTATAATGCGAATATATTTTAATATTTAAAAAAGATTATAAACAATTGCAAAAGATTTAAATAATAAATTAACAAATAATTTAATAAACTAATGGTAATAATAACAAAGATATCAATTTCAAATTGCTTTTACAATTGAATACTTTTAAATAAGTAATATAAAGAAAACTTTTAATATTGCAATTAATAAGAAAATCTATTATTGTAATATTTAAAAAATAAGCAATTTTATTTAATAGCAAAAAAGCTAATAAAAAAAAAACGGATTGTATTTGTATTATACAAAAAACTTGGTATTATTAATATAATCCAATCGATTTGATTGTTAAAATATTAAACATTTTAGAATTAAAGAACAAAATATATTTTGATATAATATATTATATTAATAATTCGAAGAAATTCTAAGAATTTAAAGTTTAAAGCTTATTTGTTATATCTACTTTTAGAAATTTCGCATAAAATATAAAAAAGGATATTATATTATTAAAAGATATTGTTAGATTTTATTAATTAATATTAGATTGAATTAAAAAATAAATAATTTTTATTGATTAAAAATACAAAAGTTTAATTCTACAGAAAGTTATTATAGACGATATTTTATTGATTGTATAATTAGTAATAATAATTAAGGATTTGAATATAGAGATTGAAAATATACGAATATTATATAAAAAGTTTTTATTTGTAAATAAGATATTGGAAATCGATTTAAATATAATTCGATATCGAGTAGATATTAATATGCAATAGGATTATAATCTCGATATAAAAGAAAAAAATGATTTAACTAATTCGAATGAATAATACTTTATAAGATAAATAATTAATTTATAAACAAAAACAATAAAATCTATACAATTTATAGCTTTAATTTGAAAAAATATCGAAATGAAATATTATGGTTAAGAAAATATTAAACAATTTGTAAATACTAATAAAAAGCAAATATTATTATTTCTATTTACTTTATTTGTAAACAATTTTGGAATATATAGAAATATATATTGCGTTTTAAAAACGTTTTATATTATATTAGTATACTTTGATTATAAAGATAAAAGAATATTTAGCAATTTATTTATTTGGATTTTGAATTTTTATAGTATTAATGTGAAAGATGTTATTAGTAATCTAAAGTTTAATATAAAAGCTTTAGATCAAAATATAATAATAAAGATTAAAGAATATAATACAAATATTAAAATGTATCTTATCGTTTTGATAATAAATATACTATAAACAATGGATAACTTTGGATTTATAAAATACAATATTAATCGAAATTATTAAATTTGTTTTATTACTAAAAAAAAAAGAATTGATTTGGATTATAATATTGTAATGAATAATTGTTATTATTACAATATTATATATATTTGTTGAATAAGTTTAATATATAAATGAATAATGAATATAAAAAATATTTTCAAGAATTTGATATATGAAAAAAAGTCTTTACTATATTGAAATTTGTATTATATTTGGATTTAATATTGGAATATAGTTATAATACATTATATTCGGAATAATATGAGATTGGCTAAATATTAATAGAATTATTGTATAATAATATATTAATAAAATTTAAAAGAATAGCGTTTATTACATATTTATAAATGTTTGTTTTCTTATTAAATTGATTATAGATTCAAAATCCATTATATTTATTTTCGTAATTATTATTTGAAACTAGTAAAACGTTGATTTTGATATTTTTGATATTGCGATATTATAATCGTTTAACTTAATACAAAATAAGTTTTATATAAACGTTATCTACAAATATTTAAGAATTTATATTTATAAAAGTATTAATAAAATGCTTTTAATATATAATTCAAATACTTTTAAAGCTTTGTAATTGTTTGAATAAGCTTGTTTTAAAAAAAAAAGGGAAAATAATATTATATATATTACAAATTGTATATAAAACGTTAATAAACATAGTATTGTTAATAAATGATTAAATAGCAAATAATCAAAATATTAACAATAACGAAGATATATAATCAGATTTTCCAAATATAGATAATATAGTTAATTGAAAAATCAATAATCAAATAAATTATAATAATATTTCAAAGGAATTATTAATAGAAAATGATATAGAGATAATTGTTTAAGATATTATACTAAAACGATAAAAAGCAAAGGTATTAAACAAATAAGAAAAGTTATTAAGTTTATTAAATATATATATGAGCTTGCATTTATTAAATAATATATCAAAATATAAATATATTATAAATTACAATATATTTAACAGCAAATAAAGCTATAAATATCCAATATTCAATATTTATTCATTATTATATAATAATTAACTTGAACTTTAAAAAATAGAAAGTTTAAATTGATACAATATTATTTTCGAATTTTATAATATATTTTTTTGCTAAAAATGTTATATCACAATCTTTACGTTTTGGTTTTGTAAAAATATAAATATATAATTTTCCTAAACTTATAGAATCAATAAAATTGATTAAAAATTATTATTTTGAATTTATTTATAGTTTTGTATCATCTATAAAAAGAAATCATAAATTTCAAGATATTAAAAATGATAAAGGATTAGCAATTGTTAACAATAAACATTATAAAAATATATTTGCAAGTTTAAAAAAGTATAATAATTTGGTATAAAATATAATTAAATATAATTTTTAATTTTTATTAAAATTATTAAAATTATTTATATTATTATTTAATCATTCATTTCGAATTAAACTTATTCAAAACTTCAATAAAAATAAATAAAAGCATTAAATTTAATTATATATTATTAATTATTTAAATTATAATATAAAAAATATTATTTAATTTAGTTAATGAGATAGAATATAATAGTATCAACAAATTTTTTTTATTTCGAATAAAAAAAAAGTAATATATAATATTAACGATTTTTGTTATATTCAAAAAAATATATTGTATCAATTATATCAATTTGTAATGATAAAATTTAATCAAAAACGATATATATTTATTATTATAAATATTATCAATAATACAAATATATTTGATTTTTATTTTATATTACCCATTATAAAAATGAATTACAAACTATTAATATATGGTTTATTTATACTTTATTATAATCGAAAATATATTATTAAAGCTTCTATGGATGGCCCATAGAATAATAATGGTGATGAGGATGATGAGGATAACAAGGACGACGATAAGAACGATAACAACGAGGAACATGGTTACGGGAGTAATAATTACAAGGGTGATGATTACAAAAGTAATGGTTACAGGTTTGTAAAGGATAGAACAAGGTTATCACAACCACAATCGCAACTACAAAAGTGAGTACGGAATAAAAAGTATAATACAAAATATTTTATTCATATAAAAATGTATCAATTAGATTATATATAATTATTAATAATATTCGAAGTTCTAATAATACTAATAGTATATTAGTATTTAATAATTGATATTAGTTTGAAATGATAATAAAATAATTTGAAATTATCTAAAAGTATTTGAAATGATTTTGAATGGTTTTGAGGTGATTTTGAGATAGTCTTGATTTTTGAATTATTTGAAGTTTTTAAAATGATTGAAAAGTTATTACAATAAAATAATAATGATATTGTTTTGATATAAATTCAAGATTGATCAAAAATAGGTTGAATTAGCTTAATTACGATTAAGATAAACTGAGATATTTTAAGATAGGTTAAAATAGGTTAAGATATATTAAAAACTTTCAAAATAATACAAAACATTTTGATTAAAAAGAAGATCAATTTGAAATAGTATTGATTTATTCTCTAGATAATCTAAAAACCATCTTTAATATATAACTCAATCTTGAGTTATCTTAAATGATTATAGTTACGCAATAAAGTACTTTAATAATATTTTAATCTATTTTGAGAACAAAGAAAATCATTAGATTTAAATTAAACTAATCTTGATTCGATTCGAAATCGCTAGCTTTTAGGCCAACCTTAAAAAATGTAAATTTAACGTTCAATATATCAAATATTTCGAATTTATTATCTTTATCGAAAATATTGAAATTAATCCAAAAAAAGTAAAAGTAATTGAAAATTGAATATACTCTACCATTGTTAAAGAAGTTCAATTGTTCCTTGATTTTTGCAATTTTTATTAACAAAACTTATTAAAGCCAATACTCTATTCTATTTCGACGATTTGTATTACAATATATTTAACGTTTTGAAATAAAAATTCATTTTCGCTTTTTTGCTCCGGTACTACAATTACAATCTTCTTTATATATTTAAAACTAATGCTTTAAATAAAATAATTGTTAATATGCTTTCTCAAAAATATAATAATAATTGATTACTTATAGTATACTTCTTCAAAATTATAATTCTCGTTGAATTAAATTATAAGGTTTACAACAAAAAGATATTATCGATAATATACTTTTTTGATCATTGGAAATCAAAACTAGCTGGTTTTCTTTATCAAATTTGAATCTATATAGATTACAAAGCTTTGAAATACTTTATAACTATTAAAGCTTTAAACATTTAATAAATTTAATAAGCCGAATTGCTAATTAATTACAATTTTGTTATTATATATTATTTTAATAAAGACAATTCTTTTATTAATACTTTTATATATTGTATCGATAAATTGAATATACAAAATCAAACGAAAAAAAAGAATCACCTTTAATAGTTTATAAAGAATAATTAAATCGATATAAAGATTATATAGAACGATTTAAAAAAGAAAACTAATAATAATATATTGTTTACTATAGATTTAACTTTTATTACTCTTTATTTTAATATTGTTAATTGTATTTTTAATACTAATCGCTTTTTTTGATAATCTATAGGCTTTATAAATTGAAGTATTTAAAAGCTATAAATATTTTGCTTTTTAAAACGATTTATTATTATACGACAATCGTTTAATAGTGCTTGATTCGGAAAATCTCTATATATTCCTTATTTGAAAGATTTATAATTCAGTTTTTACAATATACCTTAAAATCAAGAAGATTTACTTTTTGTTATCAAAACAATATTATTGATTTGGTATATTTATAATCATTGCTCAATATATATGCAATTGTTATATTTGCAAATACAATTCTGTATTACGAAATTGTATTCTCAATTTGCTATATTTGCTTTTCGTTTTTGAACAAATATAACAAAACGTTATTATAAACTATTGCAATTTCAATAAAAATAAACATAATTATAATAATGTTCTTATAATTATCGACCAATTAACAAAACAAGCAATCTTTATTCTTTGTTATCAAAAAATTGATTTATATAAATAAGCTAAACTTTATCTATATTAAATTTATTGATATTATAAAGCTTCCAAATCAATTGTATCGAATAAAAACCTTTAATTTATTTTAGAATTTTAATAAGAATTCAATCGATTATTAAGTATTAATCTTAAACTCTTTATAGCTTATTATTCTCAAACAAATAATTAAACGAAGATTTATAATTAATATTTGCAACAATATTTACATTTATTCGTTAATTATTATCAAAACAATTGATTAGAATTCCTATTTATAATGAACTATATTTAGTTTATTTTTTTATATAAATCTTTCAAAAGTTTATTATTTTTCGAAGTTCTTTATAAATACTCTTTATATAATAATTGGGATTGGGATATTAAAAACAACTTTTCAACAAGAAACGTAAACGTTTAAAACACTTGCAAATTCGTTAAATGTAATCAAACAATTGTTGTTTATATTAAAGAAAATATTCTTTAAGTTTAAAAAAAGATAACCCGATCTATTAATTTATATTGTTGTATTATAAACTTTGATATCGGAGATTATATATGATTGAATATAAAAGATCATTCTACTTAACGATTTTTCAAAAAGTTTAATTACTTTATTCAAAATCGATTTAAAATTATAGATTGAATAAATAGCTTTTTTCGCTTTAAACTTTCCATTATTATAAAGATACATTTAATATTTCTGTTCGATAAACTCCGGAAAGTTTATAATAACTTTCTTTTAAATCAAATTCAAAAGTTGTCATTGTTTATTAATATTATTAATAATTCCGAATAGAAAATAAAGAAAGTTTTTGTTATCAAAAAAATCCACAACTTTTTATAATATTGTATTTTTTGGTTCAACGCTAACATCGATTTTACTTGGTATTTCGCTTTTGATTTGAAAACTGCTTTACATAAACTATATGATTTCTATCGAGCGAACTTTACATTATTCGATCCTTTTACTTTATTACTCGAATAAATAAAGCTTTACAAAAATAAAAAAACAATTATAATTATATTGATAATAATAAGTTTATATCCGCTACTAATTGAATACGTTTTTTCCAAACCATTTCGTAGTTATAGTTACTCGAAAAAGTTTTTATATTATATCAAATTATTATTGTTATTATTAATATCAATTAAAGTAATATGATTTTCAATGTAGTATAAAAAAAAGGAATCTTTAAAGTAAATATAAAATGATCAATCTTTATTATTTTATTTAATTAAAGAATAAACAAAGTTATCAAAAGAGAAAAAAGAAATACTATTTATTTAAAACAAAATATCGTTTAAAATGTTTTAGTTTTTAATTGTAGCTCCAAAGCTACTTTTTTTAATGTTTGCTTGCGTTTTTTTTTTCGTTTAAGCTTTTTGTGTACCCAATATCTTTTTAACTTTTTTTTATAAAAAAATTTTATATGCTTTTTTTTTTGCTAAAATTCCTTTTAATAAATTCTTCAAGAATTTATATCTAAGTTTTGTTTGTAAAGCTATTTACTTCTTCGTTAACAACATTGCAAAAACATAATTAAAAAAAGAAATAATTTGCTTTCGTTTTTCATTTATAGATCGATAACACTTTGCAATATTTTAAAAAATCGTTTAACAATTGATTCTTCGAAACCTTTTTATATCTTTGCTTTTGATTAAATCAAAAAAGATAAAGCTTTTTTTTTGCTTTGATATAATATAATACTTCTTCTTTAAATTCCCCGCAAAACAACTCCGTATATACAGCATATATACTATACTCTCGAAATCCTTGAAATAATTATCAATAACAAATAATAACTTTGCCAACGATTTTAATAACGATTTGATAGACATTTTTTCTAATTTACAATATATCGATTTAAATATATTATTATTATCGTTTTTCAATTGATTTAAAGTTTTTGCAATAAGCTTTTTATCGTTGCTATTGACTTAAACCGATATTGTAAACGTTTAATTTTGTTATTGCTATTATTATTGTTTCATTATCGATATTTGGTTTTATTGTTGTTATTGTTATTATTTCAATGTAGCTTTTTGTTATAAAAAACCTTTATTGTAAAGCTTTTGTATTAACGATTTAAACACTCGAATATATACTATTGTTGTATCAAATTAGGGTTTTTATTTAATATCTAAAAGAAAAAAGAATATTAATCCGCAAGATTAATTAAAAAACTTTGTTTATCGAAACCATTATCGCTTTTTATTTAATTTTTTTTATTACTTTTAAAATCTTACTCTAAAAAAGAAAAAAAAGAAAAAAGAACCTCGATTATAATAAATGTTTTTAACTTTGATTGTTTCGTTGTTAGCGTTGCTTATATGTGCATTGCATTTTCATATTGCTTTTGCTTTTTAGTAAAGCTTCTATTCAATGATCTTTTCGCTATACTCGATGTAAAGTTGTTCGATTTATCGATATAAGAAGATATATTCAAAAAGCAATGAATTTGATAAGGAAATTGAAATAATTTGGATATAGATTTAGATTTATAATGAAAAAGAATCTTTATTATATGCTTTTTTTTAATACAAGTATTACTTTATTATTTCGAAGTATTAAATACTAGTAGGTATTTATTTCGTTGCAAAATGCTAATATGTATATTATCGTTTAGAAATAAGCAAAAACAATTATATATTTTGTAATAATAATTACAAAGTTTATAATGAATGCGTTTTGCATTATCTAATTGATTAACAAATGCTATATAAAATATAATACAGGATTATTAATGAATAATCGTTCGAAAGCGAGCTTTATTGAAGGGGAGAGTAGTATTACGTTTCCGTTGCTCGGTTAATATAGTAAACGTTCCGGTGTATATATATATTGTTATAGCTTATATGCTCGATTAGTAAACATATGCTGTATATATGTTTTATTTATACGGATTATATATATATATATCAATATCTCTTGTAATATAATCAATAAGAAAAACATGAAAAAGTAAGCAATTGAAATTTTTGAAAATAAGACCCAATTCGCATCAGATTATCATTAGAATACTCTTCGAATCTCTTTTATAAAATCAGTTTACTTAGAATCGAAATGGCAATTTCGCTAGCGCCAAATCTCGATTTCTATTGAGTTATACTATTTAGAAAAGAATTAAACAAATCTTATTTATTTATTAACAAACTTTTCATTGCAATATTCTATATAATCATTATTTAAACGATATTAATACTTTTAAAGACAATTGATAACTTTACAAAAAACTAATATGTTTTGTTGAAAACAATTTGTAATTACTATATAAGAAAACTTTTCAATATTTGGATCACTTTTTCCAAAGGAAAATATAGTATATTATTATAAATTCAATAAATCGATTCGAAAAAATAAAACGAAAGCTTTAAGAAACTTTAAAACAAAGATTGTAAGCAAATATTGTTTTACCAAAAAACGTTTCGATAATAATGCAATATATAAATATATAAAGTTTGATTTATAAATCTATACCAATTTATAATGTTAATAATTACAAAGTTCAAATCGATCTAATAGAAGTTGGAATTTTAAAAAAAAAATAATCAACAAAAAGCTTATTATCCGGATCAATTTTGTTATTTTTACAATTTAGATTGTAAGCATATATAAAATAATAAATACTAGATTTATAATTATTACAAAGACCAAAAAAGGATGCGATATAATCGCAAGCAATTTGGAATAGCTTTATTATTTTTTTTTTAATATAAAAACTAAAAGATTAATCTATTAAATTATAATATATAGTGTTTGTATAAATATAATTAGCAAAAACGAAAAGGATTTATTGTAACGAAAATTCGTTTTACAATTAAAAATCGATAATATAAAATTAAGTTTAAAAATAAATCATTTGTTTTGGTTAATTCGATATAATGCAAAAGAAAAGAAGATATTATTTTTGGTATTGGTTTTAACCTTTTTGAAAATAACCAATGCAATATTAGTAAACGGATTATTCTATAAATTTTAATGGTATAAAACGAGTTTATATAATATTATTTATATTTTTAACAAATACTATAATTGCTAAGAACTAAATCATTATAGATTTTAATTATATACGAAAAAAATAATATATAGAAATTGTATAAAAGATCATCGAATAAATATATATTTAAAGAAAGAAAACAAATATAAAAAGAAATAAAAATGTATCAATTGTAAAAGTAATTATTCTATATAGGATAAATTTAATTATTGAAAACTAAACAACAAATTCGCTTAAGCAAAGAAAATAGCATTATATATATCTAATAGATTTACAATAAAAAAAGCAAGCAATTACTTTTTGCAAATATACTTTATTTTATTTTTTTTTGTTTTATAAAACGCTTTAAATAAAAAAAAGAAAACAATAAAAAGAATACTTTTTTGTTTATCCCTATATTAGATAAGATTAATTATAATTTTTATTATTTAATTTTTTCAATTGGAAGCGATTATTAATATCCCTAATATTTGAACTTTTATTTTTAATATTCAAAAATCTATTTTTGTTTTCCAAATGTAAATGATACTATTACAAATATTATAAAGAAACATTACAATAATATTCGAAATTAATAAATTATAATAAAAAATTCACAATATTATAATATAATATTAATAAACAAAAAACAATTATAGCAATTTTCTTTAATAATTTAAAAATGATACGATACTAAATCGTTGCAATTCAAAAGCTATAGATAAATAGATTTAATTAAAGCATTTATAACAACAATAGAAACTAATATCTTATATATAAACAACAAAAAAGTATAAAAGTAATTATATTTGTTAATAAAAGATTCAATATTAAAAATTAGATTTTTATTATATTTATATCGAATTTATATACCTTTATAATTCGAATAAACAAACTAAATCGAAAGATAACAATCCAGATCATTAATATCTATAACTCGATCTTAAACTTACATTATAAAACTATCGGATCATTCATTTTATTGGTTATAGAAATCGAATTAAACAATCGAAATGTTCAATATATTATATTAAAAGATTTCAATTTATATTAATTGTTATAGAAAAGAATTGTAAAACTAATATTAAAGAAATACTCTATTAATCTAATCAATATAATACAACAAATCAACGTTATTTTAACTATATTAAAAGTATTCAGGATATAGAATAAAAGAATCTTTTTTTTATTATCGATTTTATATGGATATTATACAATTTAAAATATCTATTAACAAATTGTAAAATCCAAAAGGATTTAAATTTTGGTTTAAATCATTTTTCGATTCAAATAAGATTTAATTTAATCTTTAAAACGTTTAAAGCTTTATATAAATAGTAATAGTAATTCATAATCGATTTGATCTATCTATAGCTATAGCTACGCTAACCATGCGATTTGCTTATAATATATATAATAATAAATGTTTTGTAAAGAAAAAGTAGAAAAAGCTTTTATAAAACAATCTTCTATCCCCCAAAAGATCTTCGAAATGCTTATGGCTATTATCCATCCTATCAAATATTGATAACCTATAATATCGACAAATTGAAGATATTCTATTTTGCTTTGTTAATTAAAGTTAGTATATCGAATTGCATAATTATTACAAATCAAAAAGTATATTTTCTTTTTCCGGCTTGGATTTGAAAGTAAATCTTTCCTATTTCGCACTTTTTCTGTAATCTATATACTTTCTATAAAAGTTCTTTTATAAAAATATATCTATTTATTATTTTGCTATTTACTTTTTTGCTTTTTATTTGTATTTTTTCATAAATAGCTTTATTTTTGTTAAATGATTTTTCGTTTAATATTTTCTTTTTTTCTTTTTAAAAGCTATATAATCAAAAGTCCGTTTTATCTTTGAATCAATAAATTCTTTTTCTTTTTCTTTAAATTAATTATCAAATTTTATCATAATTTCATTACAATACTCCCTAAAAAAAACAAAGCTTGCAATAAATTTCCGGTATACTTTCGAAGTTCTTTCGAAGCTTTACTTTAAAGATATTATATTAAATGTTTATATAATTTCGTTATAAAGCTAGATTTAACCTATATTTGCTAATACAGAAAGTATAAATATTGTTGCAAAGGTAAAGCTTTTTACCAGAATATAAACGTATATTTTTTGTATCTTTATCAAAGCCGATACTAATGTATATGTTTGTAGATTTTTATTAAATACATAGAAATTGTATAAAGCGTTTTTTTTGCTATTAATGCTTATATTGCAAATAAAGCGAAGGATATTATCACCCTTATATATTATAATAAATAAAATCTAAAGCTTTTCATTACGAAGTTTGAAATTAAACGTTGTAAAAAGATACTTTAAACAATTAATAAAGAGATTGCTTTCCTAGTATTTGTTTTAAAGTAATATTATACTTTTTTTGTGATTATAACGAATGTAATTATTGCAATCGCCAAAGTACAATATAAAAAAAGTATTATCAATATCAAAATTACTCGGGTTTAACAAATAAAAGCTTTCGAATCGATTGTTTTTAGTTTTATTACTTTTTTGGATCTATATAAAGTTTAAATATATTACCAAACTTTTTGCAATAGGTTTTCTAATATATATAATATGATTTTATTAATAAAATTGATAATAATATTGAGGATATAAAGGTTATTGCAAACTTTTTCGATGATATATAAATGGTTGATTTATTAAGCTAAATGGGTTTTTGAATGATTTGTAAAATATACAATAGTTTTTTATTAGATAATTTAATAATATTTTAAATATTATTAATTGATACTTTTAAAAATAATTTATATTATAATAAAAAGCTAGTTTTTATTAATTATATCGCTATTGTTTTAAATGTTAAACTATTCTAAACCAAATATTTAACGAAAATAATGTATATACTACATTGCAAATCTATATATTATATTTCGAAAGTTGAGTATCTAAATAGTATATATTTTACTATTTGTTTTCTTCATTTATATCAATTATATTCTGAGGTAATACCAAGTATTTTGTGGTTATATAAAAAGCCTTTTAAACTAATCTTTTTTATTTTAATTGCCAACATTATTAA
Source organism: Monilinia aucupariae (assembly GCA_002162555.1). Classification (NCBI taxonomy): domain Eukaryota; kingdom Fungi; phylum Ascomycota; class Leotiomycetes; order Helotiales; family Sclerotiniaceae; genus Monilinia; species Monilinia aucupariae. Next base: position 144,931 of record NGKF01000030.1, on the reverse strand, counting down.
TAAAACCCTTTTTAGCATTTCATTATATATTACTATTCTAACTTTTTGAATTTTGTAATTGTAATAGATTAACGTTTTTTATTCGATATATTTATTTTGTACATTTTGCTATTCCTTTAATTAATTATCTTGAGTTTTTTGTATAATCAAATCTATCGCAAATAGTATAAAAAGTATTTGTTTATCGATTATCAAATTATTATTTTGATAAAACAAAACCTTTTTGATCTTTATACTTTTTATAGTTTATTTGTATTTAAATATTCCAAAAATAAAAGGGTTTATTGTTTTTCTTTTACATTTTCGAATTATTCTTTTAATTTTATTGTATACGTTTCGGATTAGATTTATTATTCTTGTTATTTGGATTCTATATCTCGTTCTTGTTTAAAGTTTGTTAAAATAAAACTTTAAAAGAATATATATCGTTTTTGTATAAAGAATTAATATAAAAATGGTTTTAAAGTCTTTACAAACTAATCGAAGAAAAGCATTTTGTTGTTTTTGAAGCTTTGAAGTAATACTTTTTTTTATTTTTTTTATTTCATTCGGTATATGATATACTTTTTTTTATTTATTTATTTATTTATTTATTATATTTAACGTCTATGTAAGCTAGCTAGGCTTTTGACCTCCCGAAAGGTACTAGAGACGGGTGATATACTAATAAGTCGTAAACTCAGGAGCTTATCACTTAAATACGTATCGTATAACATCGCTAAGTTAAAGCATTAAAACCGCTTTCTTTTAACGATCTTTTACAATTCTAGCTTTATTAAGCAACTTTTTTCCGCTGTTTGAAGAAACGTTTTGTATTAAAGGGGTTAATCTTTGCTTATTATACTTAAAGAAAATGGATATTAAATTGTATAACAATTGCATTAATAAAAAACGCTAAAAAGGCAATTGTTATATTAGATTACAACTTTTGTATCGTTATATAAAGTATTATACTGCGCTTTATAAATTGCGCTTTAGATTAGATTTTAAAATAAAGTAAAAAATAAAGAAAGAGGAAGGGGGTAAAAAAAAGATCGGATAAAGCGTTGCGTTGAGTATCATCCGGGGTGTTACTAAGCTTTCAATTACAAAACGTAAAGTATCGTATTATTGCAACAAAACATTTGAATTCTTTTGGGAAAGCGAAAAGTTATTATATATAATTATGCTTTTCCCAAGTAATTGCTAATAAGCAAACAAGTTTAAACAATTACAAATAAAACTTTTTGATAAAGATTTTGTAAAAAACGAAATGTTTAAAAGTTTTAGCTTTATTGTATAGATAATAGATCTTTATATCTTTGTATTTGAAACGTTTATAATAAACTTTAAAATCGCTATATCTAAATCGCAGCGTTAATAGTTTATACAATGTTGATCTAGCAAGTTTAAACTTTGTAAACTCTTTAAACGTATAATTTAATTGTTATTTATAATATCCTTTTATTAATGTAAATTCATTTTTGCTTTACCAATTGTCTATTGCATTATAAATTAAACTTTGTACTATTAAACCTATTCCGTTGATCGTTGGTTATACAATGAGCTCTAGGTTTACTATATCGCTTTTTGCATTCGTATTTGCTAATCTATTCGTTACTTCGTTGCTAATAATCTTTTAATGCTTAGGGGACTATTATATCTTAATCGCATATTGATTAATAAATTTATAGCTTTCTAAAAACGTTCATTATAAAATATCCAAAGTATTCGCGCGTTTGTACTATATTATCGAAATGCTATCGATATAGAACCATTTTTATATATCTATAATGATTAACAATGTTAACGCTTTTTATAGCCCCTTTAAAGCGTTTATCGCTTTTACATCGAAAACGTATAAAAATGTATTAATTGCATTTTTGCTGGTAATAACAAGATTTTGTTTTTAATAAATCGCGTAATTGTAGTTTACATACTTATCTGCGTTATTATACAATTTGGACTTATCGAAGAAGATAGTAATTATATTAAGGGGTAAAACGTTCTATTAATCAATAAAGCTTTTTGTTGTTATTTCTTTATCTATCCCTTTTATAAGGTCCGTTCTATACCCGGGGGTATAATACGAAAGAAAAAGGATTAAATAAAACATCTTTGAAAGTAGCCGATCCATTATTCGTAACCTTATACCGCGTTGCGTACAATGCCCTAATGCGATTAGGTGTATAATGAGCGAATAGTGTATATCCAGCCTTTTAAATCAAAGAATTATATTAATACGAATATGTTTTAAAACTATTTTGCAAGGCGAAAAGCCCGCATCGCGTAAACTAGTTATTATAAATGTAATCCTTCAAATTGGTAATATACTTTTTATTGCTATATTGATCATTTTGTTCGTTTTCGCTATATATGATTTTATATGAGTATTTATTGTAATGCTTCGTAAATAGCCGCCACCCGCGTTCAATTTTGTTTATTCTAAATATTATACTTTTGCCCTGTATAGTAACGAAAACAAAATGTATATAATCATGGTTTTTTATAAAAAGGCCGTAAAAGGCCTATATTACATATTAGTAAGGTGTTTGATATACAATATTATTTTTTATACCTTTTCCATTCGTTTTATAATATATTTTTTGAATATAAGCTTACAATTAAGCTATACTTTTAGCTATCTTAGCGCTGGTTGCTTTGTATTGTTCAATACGTTTATTATAAACCATATGATTAATATAAAGAAAATAATAGTTTCTGGAATATATATATAACATTTATAAATAAAATATATTATTTTTAACTTTTCTAATACAAAAGCAACTTTATTAGTTTATTCTTATGTTTCGATTTTTTGCATATTTTGCGCAATTGTTATAATATTCTTTTTCAATATATTACCTATTCTATAAAGCGCGATATTGTCTATGTATTCAAAACGAAAAGTTTGATCCTGGTTTAGGAGTTCCGTTAAATAAAATATATAAAGTATTGGAGATAAAAATAAACTTTAAAAAATACTGTATTATATCCGCAATTTGTTTATATACGCATTTTTTAATTTAACTATTACTTTGCAATCCTATAAAAACAATCGAACTATTTTTAGAAAAGCTATAGATCAACTTTAATTCTATATTCTTTTTAATAGTCGTCGGGGTAATAATGCATCGAATACGTTTTAAATGTTTATTGTAATTAGCGTAACTTTCCGTTTCCTAATAAAAGCGTATTCTATATTATATACGAATATTATGATTAGGTTTATAATTAATCGTTTAAGTAAAGCCTTGCAATGCTAAGAGTTTAATATATTATATATTAATAATATTTATATTATCCGTTTTGTAATGATTTGTTTTAGACTTTTGTTTATATAGGATAATAAGATTATTGAACATCAAAAACGTATAAAGCTTTTATTTTTCTTATCGATTTTGGATAGTATTATTATTTCGATTAATTGCTAAACTTTGGGGAAATAGCTTTTTTTGAAACAATATTCGAAAAAATCGTATAAATATTCTTTAACATTATTTTAATAAACTTTTAAAAATCTAATTATAATTTTATTAGCTTTTAACAAAGTATTTGAAATTTCGATAATGTTCTGTTCTATTTCTTCAAAGAATATAATAGTATTTTAAAGGAAAATAGAGATATAACTTTCTAATATCGGATTTACTTTTAAATCGTTAATATTATTGTATCTATACAATATTTTGTTTAATAAAGTTTATACTTTCTTTTTTATATTTTTAATTAATTGATTATTAACTATAAGCGATGGAGCTTTAAAAGAAAAAGCTGCTTTATATTAGCTAATTATTTTATACAAGTTTATGTTATTTAATACATTATTGATTATTCTTTTCCAATATTTTTTTTTTGTTTTATATATTACAATAAACATTCGTTTTTTATTTTTAAAGGTTTTATTAAAACGTTTATATAAATTATATATTATTGTATTCTTATTGGTTCATTAAAGCGTTGATTATGCCCAATTGCTTATTAATCGCCTTGCGATTTGTATCGATCATTAAAATAGATTAATAAACCGTTTCGCAATTGTTTTTAGTTTAATATCCATAACAATATTTCCGATTTTCAGCAACTAATATATTTTGCTTTTTATTAAACTAATAAATGTATATAAATCGTTTTCGATAACCCTATATTCAATGTATTTATTAAATATTATATCTTGCCTTAGAATAATAATGATTTATATATAATGGTTCGATCTACAATTTATATCCCGGCGTATTATTATCTCTACGAAAGGTATATTAAAGAAAGTAAAATCAATTATATGCTTTATACGATGAGTAAATATCTCTACCTCGTTAATAAAATCCATGCTAATATTTTATAATCAATTAATAAACAAAGTTTCTTAAATAATTAATAATATCTTTAATTTATAAGTATTGTATTTTGCGTTGAAATCTTTTTTAATCAATATACAATACATTGAAGTAATATTTGTTATATAATATATTATTATTGTAATATTAGGTTTATAGTAGATATTAACTATATAATAACCGTTTACTTCAAGTTATACTATATCTTTACAATGTTTACTACATCGTTATTGCATTTATATTGCAATCTTTCGCTATATATACGATATAATCCTTAATTGTTTAACTTTCTTTTTAACTATTTTTTCCAATTTCTACAAATCGTAAAGAGCATAGTATTTGTATACCGAATGATTCTGTATTTTAATGTTTAATAAGTTTTAAGGTTTTTAAATATAAATTATATTCGCTTCGCTTTTGTAAACAAATTGAAGCAGAATATTATATACCCCCGCTCCCTTTTTTATATTCGCTTATATCATCGTTATATATGAGATTGGATTATTCTTATAATCTTTGTTATTGCATCGATCCGGGCCTTTATTTATTAAAAGGATTAATAGCTTCAATTAATTATATAATCACTGTGGCATTATTATCGTCGATATCTATTACATCTTTAATGCAAACTTTGCATATATTGTTTTATAACAAAAACCTTAGGTTTATTTGATTCGGGATTGCTTTAAAACGTTTCGATACTTTATTTTGCGATATTACCGTATCTATTGTATATTTAACATTATTGTTTATTTCCCTTGAAATTGTTAATATCTAAATCTCAATGCGGGTAAACGCCGGGGTCCAAATAGCGCTTAACTATATAAAGCTTTATATACTTTAAAATATTTAAAAGTTTTAAGCCTTTATTTAGAATATATGTATTATTTATATAATATATATAACTATTCCTAAAGTATACGCTTTTTAAACCACTCGATTGTTTTTGCGAATCAATTCCATCTAAGTTTTAATTAAATTGCATTATAACTTACTTCCGGCTATATTGCGGAGCGTTAGTGAATAATCTTTATATCCTATTAAAAACAAACCATAATATTTGTTATATTTTGTAAACGCTAAGTATAATTTATATATTAATCCTTGATATTTAACTTTTGTAATATTACAATTATTGTATTATATAGATTTTATATAATGATAGATATTGCAATAAATTTGGCAACTTTATTTGTAAAACTTTATTTGATTACAAAGAAGTAGAAAGATAAAAAAAGGGATAATTTTAAATAAACGAAAAGAAACGATTAGAATAATAAAACTAATTATTTAAACATTCTCTACATCGTTTCCAAAACTTTTAAAATATTTAACCGAAATAATATCGATTTGGATTTAAACCTTTCTTTTTACCATTTCTTTAATAATTTCGATTTGTTTATTAATTGTATTGAACAAAATGTTTAATATTAAACGTATATAATAGCTATACTATATCTCTAAAAAGTCGAAATATATAGTTTCGATAATTTCATAGATTTTTGATCTATAAATATCCTTTATTAAAGCATCTCTTATCTCCAGAGATTTAGAATATAATACTCAGCCCGATTTGTATTCTATTACCTTTAAAATATCTCCGTTTTTGATACTTGGGATAGTTTTAATTAGATTCTTTTGAATCAAAAAAAGATTATCGCGATGTAAACCTATAAAAAAAATATATTTAACAAAAATGCGTTTATTCATTTTTGTTGTTTTAACAATATTTTTTTTTGTAGAGTTTGCTTTAAAAGCCTCGTTTTGAAAAATAATCAATAGCCTATCAATTTTGAAGGTTTTTACGATTTTTGTTTACATTATAAACATTTCGATTATTGTTATATCTTTTTATACTTTAAGAATTTTTGGATTTATAATTATATTCGTTATAAAAACGTTTACAATACATATTAAAATCGCTTTTTAGATTGATATAATAATATACATTTTCTTTTTGATAAAAGTTTTAACAATCTTTTTTAAAAAGTTAACGAATATGATTATATACTTATAACAAATTGTTGTTTATTGTTTAATCTTTTGTAAAAACCCGTTGATCTTTTGAAAAACTATTGATTATTAAAGCTTTTCAAATATGATAAAGGAAAACGATATATTTTTAATTCTTTTTTTAATTCAATTTTGGAAAAAAGTAAACAAAAAAAGGTTCGTTGTTGTGTATGATCGTTATCGATCATCCGCGATCCCTTCGCCGATATAATAAAGCCCGTTTTTGTTATAATGGTTTGAGAGGGCGCTTTGTATCTCTTTCGTACGTATGTCTTATGCTATACGGCGCTGTATCGTGATATATCGTCGCCGTTGCTGTTGGAAACGTTTCAATTTAGTATGTAATAAAACAATGCGGTATATGCTATATAGTTAAAGTATAAATAATAGTTGGCATTACCATTACTTTGTAGATTTATTATACATTACATAGAGTTATTCTTTATATAAAGGATATTATATACGTTAAAGCCAAGATCTAAATCATTAGTTTGTCTTTAATCTTTTTTATATGTTTTTACTATTTTAGTTATTTATCGATCTAAAAGCTTAATATTTTAATATTTGTGTATAGATTAATCATAATAAAATTAAAAGCGATTAAAGCAATAAGATTATATTGTTTAAGGTTTCTAATAAGATATAAAAACTGGTATTTCTTCAAAGCGAATTTAGCTTTGTAGCGTTTTGCCTAATCCTAGTATTTATTGTATATATATTATAGAGTTTAGCAAATATCTATAATAGTAACGCTTTACACCAAAATATTAATATTATTTACAAATTCTACTATACTACCTTTTTGGTATACTATAAAGTAAGTTTCGATTAGTTTGCTATTGTAGAACAGAAAAAGAATTAAACTTAATAACAATTTTTACGGGATATTATTATATACCAAATACTAAGGGCTTATATAATTGTTTATTTGCATATTATTATATTTATCGATAAAAAAATTGATTATTATATTGATTAAGTATTTAAATATTCGTTTTTAATATAGGATATATAATAATTGCGAATAGAAAACATTGTCGAATACCTTTACCATATCAAGATTTAAAAGATTAGCTATTTGATTTGAGAAAGATTTCCAAAATGTATATATTTGTTTAATAAATAATTCTAATGTTATAATAATGTTTTGTATAAATCTCGCTTTTATTTGATGAATAAGAAAAAATCCATTAATCTTTACTATATATAAGATTTTGTTAACGATTAGTTTTTTTAATAGCTTGCTAAAAGTATCGAAAAAGGCTATCGAGCGATAAGATTTTATTAGCGATTTGTTTTTATTTAGTTTTGAGATTATAATAATATATATTTATTTAAAATATCTAGGAAAATAGTTTAACTCAATACATTTATTAAACAAATATATAAAATGAAAATCGAGAATTTTAAATGATTTTTTGATAACGAAATTGATGAATCCAGATAAGCCAAATGCTTTATAATTCGGAAGCTTAGCGGTTATAAAATATATATTATCTTTATCAATATTCTATTCTTTATTTAATAGTTATAGGTATCTTTTTCTTTCTATATTATAATTAATAATATTTGTTAAGTTAATATATAATAAAGGTACAAAAAAATAGTTTACAAATGCTAAAGCTTTTTCTAATTTTGTTGTAATCCAAATATTATCTATTTTAAAATTTAGGAATTATAATATTTATTTAAAAAAATAGTTTTTGTTCTTAGCTTATCTCTTTATATCCCAAATCCCTTTTTACATATATATCGCTTCCGCTAATTATCTTCGAAAATAAATTGTTGTTTTTTTGCTTATTATTCTCTTTTTCGCTTTACATATTTTGTTATATTCTATACAAATCGTTTGAAAGCTAGTGGCTAATAGTTTATATTTTAATGATCGCGCTTTTTTAACAAGGGCAAAGTATTGAAGCGTTCAATACAGTTTATTGTAAATCGTCATTTTAGATTTGGGGATTGTATTATCGATCGATTTAGTTATACAATAAAGGATATCGTTTAAAAAGAAATCTATATCCTATTTACTATTAAATGTAAACATTTTGTTTAAAGCATTATAATAAAAAGCGTTATAAAAGTTTTTATTTATTATCTTTTTCCATTATCATTTATATAAAACTTCGAATATTTTGGGGATTAGATTAAGTTTTATTTAAACCAAAAAATAATTTAAATTAAAATCAAAATCCTTTTAAACCCCATAATTTATTAGTAAATATTCTAAATTATATAATATCTATATAAGATCGATAATGAAGAAAAAAATCTTTTTGTTCTATATTTTGAATACTTTTGGTATAATTAAAACAACATTGGCCTATTGTATTATATTAATTAGAGTAATGAAGTATTCTTTTAGTATTTGTTTTGCAATTCCTTTTTATAGTGAATAGTATAGGTTGAAATCTTCTAATACAATATATCAAACATTATAATTGTCTAGCTTAGTTTTTATAGTTAACAAAATGAATAATCCGATAGCCTTATGGTATAAGTTTGGGATTGGATTATAAATATTAATGATCTGAATAAATATCTTTTAATTTAAATCGCCTATTTGAATAATAAAAGTGTATAGATTTGGTATAGATATAGTAAAAGTTCATTCTTTAATATCGAATCTTTTATTAACAAATATAACTATTTTTGTATTTTCTTATTGTTTATATATAAGATACTAGTTTTTATTATTATTATAAATGCTTTGATTGAATTTATTTATTCATAGCTTTTGAATTGCTACAATTTAATATTACATTATTTTTAGATCATTAAAAAAGGTTACTATAACTATTTTTTGTTTATTAACGTTATATTATAATATTTTGAATTCCTTATTATAATTCATTAATTTCGTATATTATTATAATATTTCTTTGTAATATATATAACAACGCCGTTATTATTTAAAAAACAAACATTAACTTTTAAGTATTGAAAATGAATACTTAAATATTAAAAATGTTAATAATCATTTTTAGTTGAAAAGATTAAATGTTAAATATTGTAATTAATTTTGTTTAATATAAAGTTAAACGAAAAAGCGTTTTTTTTGTTATCTTTTTTTTTTGTTTAAAACGTTTTGTAAAGCGAAAAAAGTAAAATTAAATAAAAATAGATTTACAAAAAATAATTGTTTACTCTTTTCTATTGCAAATCTGTTTGGTATATATAATACTATCTTTTTTGTTTAAACGAATTTATCGCTTAGTTTTTAGCAATTAAATTTATCCTATACGCAATGGTTGTTTTTGTAATTAGTATATTTTTATTTTTTTTTATATTTAAAGCTTTTTTTCGGATATATATCTATTCAATAGTTTTTTATACAATTGCTATATATTGTTTTTTTTGTATATGATTAAGATCTATAATAATTTAATTCCTAATAATTGTAATATTTGTTAAAGATATAGATAGTATTATACAAGTTTGTTTTATATCATTAGGATTTATAGAATAAACTATTTATTAATATCATATTGGCTATCTTCAAAAAGGTTAAAGTTAATACTAAAAATAATATCTTCTTTTTTTTTACATTATATTGAATTAGTCAAAACGAATAATTGATTTTCAAACTTAGTTTTGTATTATCGATTTTCAATTGTAAAATGAATTTTCGTTGCAAAAAATCCTCTTCGTTTTTACCAGCTATATTTGTATAAACATTATATATTATAATTTGATAAGTTAATTTTTTGGCTTTGATATTAAGGAAAAAGTAATAAAGCCATTTCAAATTGTTTATAATTACATTACATTCCTTTTTAGTTTTTGTAATAATTATAAACTTAATATTTGTTATTTTATATATACTTATTGTTTGAGCTATAAAGATAATAAAGTTGATTTAAATAATAAGTTTTTTATTTATTGTTTCTTTTAAAATTCCAATTTTCATTAAATCGATTTGAACTTTATAACTATTAAAGCTATAGATTAATACAGATTTATAAATTAGACTTTATATATTGGCATATTGTATAGCCGCTAGGATATTCCCCGGCAAAGCAATTTTTATTTATAATTTCTGTTTCAAAGTTTCTTAAAGCTTTCGCTTTATTCTTTCGAATCGATCTACTATTTGAGTTTATAACAATATACTATACTTTCTTTTAAAAAGAATAATTCAAATATTAAAGAGTTTTTTTATATAATTATAAATCGTTTTCAATAAAATGTATTGATTCTTTATAGAATTATCAATCGTTTTCAAAAATATTAATATCGTTTAAATAATAATTATATAAAATATTATAATAAAAAGCTTATTGATAAATAAACAAAATTTATTCAATTCATTTCCGAATATTGTAGTTCAACAAAAATCTAGATCCGGCGTTAATGAAATCGCTATTTCGATTCCGGGTGAATTGACTTTACGAAAAGGATTCGGGGAGTATTTTAATGATAATCTGATGCGAATTGGGTCTTATTTTCAAAAATTTCAATTGCTCACTTTTTCATGTTTTTTGCTTTATATAAATAGCAATGGAAAAAGATAATAAAAAAAGATTTTTATATCGTTTTTTATTGTAACACTTTAAACGATTTATTTGTATTCGAAAACGAATAAAATATAGATTTCTTTTTAAACGAAATTCTTTATTGTATAATCAAATCGATTAACAATATAATCCTCAAATATAAAATAACGATTTATAATAAATCATATTAAATATTTTAATGTTTTATTTTTGTTAAAAAAGCGTAATTATTAAAATAAAAATTGTTAATCATCGATTTATTAGCGATTTGTATAGAATATAATAAAGTTTGTAAAACAAAAAAGAGATTAATAGTAAACAAAGAAGTAATAATTCATTTTCGAAAACAATTAACAAAAGCAATATATATATATATATAAAAGAATCTAGAATGCAAAAAGATAAGTAAAGAATAGAAATTACTTTTTTAAACAAATATTATAATTCTTAGATTTTAAAATAAACGATAATTGGATCACAATAAAAAAAGAAAAGGTTTTAATATTTGTAAATCATTTCTTTGCATTTTTGTTGTATATTGATTTAACAAATATTATTGATTACAATACAAAAAGAAAGAGATATTTACAATTGTTAAATAAGAAATAAGAAATTAATAAAGACAATATATGTTTTATAATATCGAAACTATCAAATTATAAAGCTTTTAATTTATTTGGATTTATTAATTTTACAATCAAAAAATCATTTAAAATTTTTGATTCTCATTTTATATATTTGTTTAAAAAAAATATTAAACTAAACTATTTCTCTAAATACTTTAAATAAGTATATATCGTTATAATCCCAAAACCAGGCAAAAATAAATTGTTAATAAAATTATATTATTCAATAGTTTTTTTCAATACTTTTGATAAGTTATTAAAGAAATTAATTATCAACAAAATCTTATATATAACAAAAACTAATAGACTTTTCTTTGTTTATTAAATAAAAACGAAATCGGTATAGAATATTATTATAGTATTAAAATTAATTATTAAATAAACATATACATTTTAAAAATCCTTTTTAAACTAAATAATTAATCTTTTAAGTTTCGATATAATAGAAGTATTTGATAATGTTTCTTATTCGCGATTATTATATATTTATCATGCGATAGTATGATATAAGTCACGGTAGTAGGAATCGAGAGACAACACAAAAGTATGGTTTAATAGTATAAATAATGGGAATTAGATTTATATAATCGAGAAAAACTTGATTAATTTGACCTCAAACTTTAATAACTAAAAGTCTATATATAAATATGATATAAAACAATAATAATGTTTTAATAGAAATATTACTTTAATAAAGAATATGTAATCTTTATTATAATAAGGCTAATATACTCAAATACGGATAAATAAAAAAAGTAAGGAATATACTAAAAGTATAGAAATAATATTAAGGATAGTTATATCCTATAATACACTTTTTAAAGCAACAATAACGTTATTAATTTATAATATAAAAAAAAATATATAAACAACAAAATTGTATTGTATAAATTATCGATATAAATGTTTATTATTATATATATATATTATTAATAATAATATATATAATCTTGATTAGCAATAATTTAATAGTGTTAGCGGCGAAAAAAGTAAAGAAATTATTGTTTAACCACCAAATTAAATCGTTTTTCGATAACAATTATTGTTTAAATAATAAACGATATTGTTTATAAAATATAGTATATTATAAATTTAAAACAATAAATACTTATACTTTAAATTTGAAACTATACAACCTCTTTAATATAACCAAATATGGTTTTCTTATACAATTTGACAGTTTATTCCTAGTATTTATTCCATTTTAGTTATATAAATAATCTTTGTAATATATATTTTTCTTTTATTCGTTAATTAACCTTTTCTTCAAAAGGTTTTAAACTATATAAATATTCTATTAATAGAATGTTTTAATGTTTTAATTCGATTTTGAAGAAAAGAAATATACCGACGAGTAAAATGGATTTATTGTTTATTCCAATTAATTACTTAACAATGATCCTATCTCCTTTTATTCTTAATATTCAAAAAGAAAAAGAGAAAAAAGAAAAAAAAGAAGAAGAAGAAGAAAAAGATAAAAGCTTTTCGCTTCCTAAAATAACGTTAATTCGAGGGGAACCACCAATTAACAATAAAGGTAATGGTTATATATACTATTGCTTTTAATATAACTTTTAATTAACGCTTTCTAGAACCCCCTTTCAAATGTTTTTATTAAAACATTATTACCAATAGCCCCTCCCTTATTAGTAGTTACAATTGGTTTTGCGAAACGCAATATACGCAAATATAAAATAAGTATTCCTAAATCTATTAATTGTTTAATATAATATTAATATGATTTTAGCGTTCTATTAGATTTGGAGTAAAGGAGAAGAAGGAAATGAATCTAAACAATTTTATAAATCCTTTTAGTAATAACTATTAGGATTGTTTATTTCCTTTTTAAAGTATTAGTTTTGATAAAAATAAAGAGTTTGTAGAAAATAAAGCAAAAAGAGTTGCAGGTTTTAACATTTGTAATATTAAAAAGAGAAAGATAAAGATAATTGTAAAAGTAAAAAGAAAAAAGGGAAAAAAAAAGGAAAGAAAATGAAAAAAAAAGCGTTTAAACATAGAAAACCAAGAATAAAAAGAAAAAGGAATATTATATTTTATGTTCAATATATAAGATTGTTGATTGCAAAACAAAGCGATAATATATACTATCGCAATACTAATTTAACCAGTGTAAAATGTTATGAATATTATAATCACTTTTGTACTAAACTCTTTAATCATTTTTACGTAATAGCGATCGATTTCCTTAAAACTAAAGCTAAAGGAAAGATAGAATTGATAAATAGTTTTATTTCCTATATTGAAAATATGAAAATAATAACAAATAAAATATAAAAGCTCAAATTGTTTAGAACAACATTAAAAATAATATTATTCTATTACAAAAAAGAGTTGGAAAAAGAGAAGGGATTGGAAAAAAAATAGAAAAAGGAAAAAAAGATAATTGTAAAAAGAAAGGAAAAGAAAAAGAAATTATATTTAAAAGATTTAAAGAATATAAATGATACAAATCCTATTATAGCGAATTGTTTTATGAATATTTTTATAAACCTTATTTTAAAGAATGATAATAGTGATAATAATAATCAGAAAATGCAAGATTTGGCTTGGGCCATTGCTATTAAACGAAAGGCCAAAAGAAATAATAAGCAATAAAAAAAGGGTATTATTGTAGGTTATATAATATTAAAGTATAAGATTTAATCGATTTTTGTAATATATAATTTAGTATTTTGTAAATTAATTAATAATATAAACCTTTCGAATAATTAATAACTTAAATTCTTTATTAATCTATTTGCAAGTATATCTTTAATTGCTAAATAGAATATTAAAAACCTTCGATTTGTATATTTTTAACGAAACTATATATTCTGAATATCAATATAATGCAACTTTGTAATAATACATTTGTTTTCTTTAATAACAAAACGAATAGTTTGGGTATTATTATAATAAATTGTAATAAATTCCTGTATTATTAAATTAATTTTTTTCAAAAGTTTAAGAGTAGTTATAATCTTTTTAGTAATATGTTCAATATTCAAAAGCTTTATTTTTGTAATAAATATAATAATAATAGCTTAGCGAAAAGCTTTTCAAATAATAGGATCTTCAAATAAAAATATAATATATCCTTGTAAAAATCGTTTAGAGTTAGGATTATTTACAAAAGAAATGTTGAAGTAGAATAAAAGTTAAAGTAATAGATTTTCGCCATATTTATAATCTAAATATTTCGTATTCTATAAATATTGTAAATAGTGATTTACAACTTTTATATGCTTTTTCGATAGATTAATCAAATAATGATTTAGTTAAAAAGCTGCAAAAGCAATGTTTGGTTGAATAGTAATAATTGTATAGAGCATAGAACTAACTTTTTTTTAATAAATCTTTATAAAAGAAAAAATTGCGATTCCTTTATATTTAATAAATATTATAATGAGTAAAAAAGTAATGGCATTGTCATTAGCAAAACTGAATTTTTTAACTATTTTAGATATATAGGTATTATAAACTAATTAAAGCTTATATAGCTTTCGATTTCTTATAATTCGAATTTCCAAAAACTATAAGATATTATTTAAATCGCATAGTTTATATTTCTGTTTAATTCTTTCAATAATTTTGTAGATTATTTTAATATATTTTTTGTAGTAAATAATTTGAATATCGTTTATAAAAAAAAGTATTAAAATATATTTGTTTTGAATTATATAAATATATAGTTTCTTTTTGCATTATACCATACTAAAAGATACAAAGATAATAATAAATTCTTTATATTATAAAGCAAATGAATCCTAAAGATTATATAAAGCTCGATTAATAATAATATATTTATCAAGCATTTTATATCCATTTAAAAATAAATATATTATAGAAACATTATTAAGGTTTTTTATAGCATTAACAAAAGCGTTAATAACATAAAATTGTTTGGTTTCCAAATTATATTTAACAACCATAATCATTATAATGCAGAACAACCTCACAACGAGAATTGCAACATAAATAGATTCGATTATATTTTTGTTTTAAAGATCTTTTCGAATTATTAAATATAAACAATATCGATTTATATACTCTTTAAAATCGTTTTTATAATCGAAAACCTATTAAAAAAGAATCGAATAAATATTGCTCAACTCTACTTCGATTTCCTTTTAAATTTGTTTGTTTTTAAAGTTTTTAATCTTTTTATTATAATCCTTTTTAAATTACAATTCAAAAATATACTTATTTAATTAATTATAAAAGCGAGGAAATAATAATGCAATAAATTTAAACATTTTTAGGAAAACATTTAAAGGTTTTGAAAATAAAGAAAGGATTAGTTTGAAACTAATTATAAAAACAACAATATTATAAAGTATAATAAACTTATTCTTTTTTTTCGAATTATTTAGTTTATTTTGATTTAGCCAAAAAGTATCATAAAATTCGTTTAAAAGATTATTACTTCAAATTGATCTTAAAGATTGTACAATAATAATTCCAATAAATATATTAATCAATCTATTTCCAATATTTTATTAATATAAACATTGAAAGCATTATATAGAATATAATCAACTAATAGATTAATTAAAACAATCAAATTAATAATTAAAAAATGATTGGAATTTGTTTGAATTAAGATTAATTCTAAATATTTCTATTTAAACTATTTGAATTCGTTTAAAAGAATAATAGAGATTAAGAACTAAAGTATATTGATTTTGATATTCCTTTATTGTATATATTTTTGATAAAGATCGAAAAAATATAATTGATTTTTTGATTTCATAAAGCGTAAGAACTTTTATTGATTCAATAAAAAACGATCTATATTGAAATTCTACTTTATTTTCTATTTGACTTGGAATATTAAATACTTTATTAATGATTACTAAATTTTTGTTCTAAGAATTATAAATTTGATTTTAAATTTAAACTAATGCTTTAATGATTTTGTAATCCATTTCATTATTTTGAATAGTTAAAAATATAACGGGAAAGCATAAAGATCCACGATTAATAGGATTAATTTGATTATCATTTAGTACATTTTTAATTGCTAATATTAAACGGTTTGGTTATATCTTAATACTAAATTCTACTTTCTTCATAGATTTCAAAGCTTATAAAATCGATAAAAAAGGTTCCTCTAGATTGCTATAATCTTTATTATTAAATAAAAAAGCCGGCCCGAAAGATATCGATATCTTAATACTCTTTAAATCTATTCCCAAAATTGATATCCCAATAAAAGTTTCTAAAATATATATAGCTTTGGGAATGTATATATTTTTTTTGTTTGTAATTGAAATTGAATTATTTAACTTATAATTGAATATAGCTTTATCAACATTTGTTTCCTTAAAAATATCAAGTTTTTTAACAAAAATTTTAAAATCGAAATCGAATATAATATTAATAATACTATAAACTTTGTTTATTTTATAGATATAATATTTATCGAAAATAACGTTCCGAATAATAATAATTTTGTTAAACTTTGGAATCTAAATCCTATAGATATACATTTCAAGCATATATTTAACCAAATATTTAATATAAGCTTTCGAATTAGTTTTGTATTATTTATTCTTTATATCAACCTTTTTGTTTTTATTTAATAAATATATATAATAGTTGTAACGATATATACCGTTTTAATCAAGTTTTAAATTATTTGTAATAAATTTAGCAAAGTTAAAATCATATTATTAAAAATATTAACGAAATCAAAAATCAAAAATTTTATTTGAACATTTAAAACTCTTGTTTTTTAAAAGATTTATATTATAAAGATAAATAGCGGCTTGCATTATCTTTACCTACATTTTATTAAATAATTCTAAAAAGATCTTTATTTTGATTTATTTTATTATAATTTCTTAACCTATATATTTGATATTGTTATTAGGTTTATATATATATATAAAGATAAAAGTTCAAGTTTAAAGCTTTTTCTAATTATCCAATTCTCGAAAATAGTGATGTTTTTAATACCAATAATCAATATATTATTGTTTTGTTTTATAATAACAATATTGAATTTATATTTGTAATAAACCTATACTACAAAGTTTTATAGTATTTCGAAAACTTTGGTATATATTTTTTGGTTCAAAATGAAAAAGAATATTTTACCACTAAATATATTTTTGATAATTAATAATTAAAAAGCGTTAATATATCTACAAAAAAAATCAAAAAGATTTCATTGGATTTTGTAGAAAGGTTTTAAAGAAAAAAAATCATTAGATTTGTATAAAACGATTTGCTTTATATATGTAATAATACAATCAATGCAATCGATTTTAATAATTCTTTTAATTCTAACTCCTTTAACTATATAAATTAGATACTTTAAAGCTTTTTTGTTTAAATGTTTTGTTTTCTTATATCAAAGCTTGTTAAAATCCTTTTTTGGGATAAATTGGTTACGCAAGTATTAGTACAATTGATTGATTTGACGAAAAGCAATCGAATAAACCATTATAATACGATTTATAAGAATAAAGAAAAGGTTAAAAGAATAAAAAGAAAAAACAGATTTGTATTTAATAATAATTAGTCTATATTTTCGAATACAATTAGTTAATATATAGTTATTCTCTAAAAACCCAATCCTTAATATATTATCGCTATTATAAAATTATACTCTTTTTTTTTTTATAAAAGATTTTGAAATTAGATTGGTATAAAAGCTTAATATAAAAACTATATCGTTGAATATTAAATCCTTAATATTAAGATTAAACTTGTTGTATAAAAGGTTTTTAAATATGCAAATGCTTTTATTAAAAACAGAAAAGAAAATAGTTGCAGATTCAATAAAATCGTTGATATTTGTTAATCGATATATACCCTTATTCAAAAGTTTAATGTTATTAATTAAATACAAAGTATTACAATTGTTAAAGAGAATGCTCTAAGAAAAGTAATAAAGAGAAATTAATGAAGCAAAAAAGTATATATTATTGGAATCTTTAGATTTTATTAATACAATATTAATAATAGCTACAAAGAAAGGGAAGAGTTTCGATTTATCTTTCTTACTAATAGCATTAAAGCTATCAATAGTATTTAACCAATCTTTTTTTTCAATACTTTGTATAAGTTCTTTCATTTTGAGTCCTTTAAATATACTTTAATATTTTGAACCTCGATATTACTCAATATGATTTTGTACTAAACGTTACTTTTAGATATAAAAGTTTGTTGTAAACGATAATATATATCAACAATATATCAATATTTGCGAGGATTAATATATTTGTAATAAAGGCATTTGAACTTGTTATTATTGAAAGATTTGTTATTAGAACAAAAGGCTTTATTGGAAGAAAAAGTATTGGATAAAGAAGGATTAGATAAGGTCGAGTAACTTGAAGATATAACATAAGCTTTTTTGGAGGGTGTTTTCTCAGCGTTTTATATTAACAAAAGAAAATCTCGCTTAACTTATTCAAAGGTAAAAGACTTTTTGTCGGCATAAGAAAGAGTAGTAATAGTTCTTCGTTGTATACCTTTAGCCTAATAAAGATTGAACTTTTTGATTGCAATAAAGAACTTTTTGATAATTAATAATCCTTTGATATCAAGGATATTGTAAATTATCGCTTTTTGGTAAGCAATCCATTATTTCTAAGCTTATTTAGTATTACTAATTCGAACGATAATAATAGATGCAAATATACCAAAGTAATCCTCTTGAACTTTTGTAATGGTTTAATTGTTAATAAAGCAAAAATATAATTTGAAATAATTTATTATTTATTGAAATGTATAGCTATCTCTTGCATTTATTTGAAGATTTATTAAATAAATAGAATTAATTATCATAATTATTTAAATATATATATTTCGGTACTTCTTATATTTCGAGTTATATTTCTCTTTATAATTACGATAGTTGGCTTTCCGAATTATATACTTCTTTAAAGCATTCTTTGGAATCAAATAATCAAAGTATTCGAATTGAATTAAAAAAGAAGTTTTCGATTTTGAGGCCCTTTCCATAGCAACGTTTGCGATGAGCTTTGTAATAACAAACTTATATTCGACGATATCCTTTACGAATTTCGCAGCATGTTCGCGATTTAATTGATTAACCATTGTTTCAAAAATAAAAGGAAAAGGTTTTGGGATAATTAATCAATCGATAAGTTTATAATCAAATAAAAATTTAATATCAAAATTAAGAATGCTTCAAAAGTTGTATAAAGCATAAAGGCTTTGTAATCCGATATATTACTTTGATTAATTATCGCTAATATTAAGTTTAACGGGAATAAACGCTATAATGAAAATGGTAGGGTTTGGATAAAAATTAATAATAGAATTTGAAAATGTTGAAGTAGTAAAAAGAATATAAAAATCGTGAAAATATCAATTAAAGCAATAACAAGATATTGATAATATTAAAAACTAATCAGGCTTATAACTATCATGCAATAGTATAATATAAATCATAGTAATAGGAATTAAGAAATAATACAAAAGTATGGTTTAATAATATAAATAGTGAAAATTAGATTCATATAATCAAAAAAAGTTTAATTAATTTAACTTCAAACTCTAATAGTTAAAAATTTATATATAAGTATGATATAAAGTAGTAATAGTGCCTTGGTAGAAGTGTTACCTCGGTAAAGGATACGTAGTCTCTACTGTAATGGGGCTAGTATACCCAAATACAGATAAATAAAAAGAGTAAAGAATGTACTAGAAGTACAGGAATAATACCAGGGATAGTCATATCCCGTGACAATATTCTATATCAAAAATGTATATCTAAATACTTAATCAATATAATAATTAGTTTCTTTATCGATAAGTATAATAATATACAAATAAATCATTATATAAGTCTATAATAACCAATATATAATAGGATTTTGTAAGGATTACTATTAAACCTAATTCTTTTTTTGTTTTACAATAGCAAACTAATCGAAATTTGCTTTATAGTATACCAAAAAGGTAATACAATTAGATTTGTAAACAATATTAATATTTTAGTATAAAGTATTATTATTATAAATATTTATTAAATCCTACGATATATATATAACAAATATTAGGATTAAACAAAGCGATATAAAGCCAAATTTGCTTTAGAGAAATACTAGCTTCTATATTTTACTAAAAACCCTAAACGATATAATTTTACAATTTTGATTACTTTCGATACTATTACAATTAATCTATGCATTAGCATCAAAATATTAAACTTTTAAATCGATAGATAATTAAAATAACAAAAATATATAAAAAAAATCGAATATAAATTAGCGATTCAAATATTGGCTTTAATACGGATAATATTCTTTTTATAAAGAATAAATCTATATAATATTTAACAAATTTATAAAGTGATAATAATACCGGTTATTATTTATACCTCGACTATATAGTATATGCTGGGTAAAATAAAAGAGATAAAGAAAAGCATTACTTTAAAGTTTTAAAAACAACAAAATATTTTTTTCAATTAATTTGCGAAGGCTTTAAAGCTATTTCTATATTAATTCTTTACGCAAAAACGATATATATTTCTGTTACACTAAGAGCGTGAGACACATGAGAAATACATGTTTGCTGAACACCATGCTCTTATATATTCTTTGGATCTACCAGTAGTAGGTGTACGAGTATACTAATCGCTTTTGGTCTGCCGGGTATATAAGCATATTAATTGCTTTTGATCTACTAGAGCTAAAAGCATTGGAGTGCTAACCGAGCATATTAATCGCTCTTTAACCTATCAGAACTAAAAGTACCAAAACGCCAACCAAATACATTAACCGCTTTTTAATCTATCGAAGCTAGAAATATCGAAGCGTTAACTAAGTATACTAATCGCTTTTTAATCTATCAGAGTTAGAAGTACTAAAGCGCTAATCGAGCTTGGTATATTAACTAATTAAACAAATATACTAAATTAGATTTACTCTATAATATTACTAGTATAATCTTTACTAAAAGTATTCAAATTTGTAATTATTATTATATTATAATTCATACTAACATTATAACTTATAATATTGTAAATCCTTATGATTACAAAATTATATAATGATTATATATAATCATATAATGATTATATATAATCATATATATATAATATATAAAAAACGAATGAATCCTATATTTAGAGAGATAAATAACATTACAATCATTACTTTATATCTATATCTTAATCCCTTTTTGATATTATTTCATCATTTTCGTAATTATTCTTCATAATAATTATAAACCCAATTTGTACTCGAAATCTTTACAAAAACTACAAATCGAATATTAATATCGAAATCATACAATTTCTTTTTTCCTTTAATCCTTAATCATTTATTATTATATTTTTATTATTTAATAATTATTTTTTTCATTATATCAAAAATCATTTTCAATAACTAAACAAATTAATTCTTTTGATACTTTTCGTTTAAAAACATTAATTGCTTTAAATATATTTGAAATAATATCGATCCGGATATCTTTAACTCATTCAATTATTAATTTTGTAATTAATTAAATATTGATCTATTTCAAACCCTTTTTATATATTATATAATTCTTAATGAAAATTGTAAATATTAAAATCAATATATTATAAACTTTAAAGTTTATAATCGATATACTAATATAAACGTTAAAATAAATGAAATGTTTAAACTTAAGCTTTTTGCAGATTCTATTTTTACGATATTAAAAAATCTTTTAAAGAACTTTTTATTTATAAATTTTTTTTATAGGATTTAGAAAAATGAATATAATCAAAATCATAGTAACTTTCGTTATATATTCGATTGAATCATGATTATAATCGATTTATTCTATACTTTGAAAATCTTTTAAAAAGCTATATAAAACCGGATTTTAAAATAAATTATTGTTTAATTATTTATGAAGATTGCTTTTACAAATTTAACAATCTTAAAGATTATTTAAACCAAGTATATCGATTATTTAAATAATGTATATAATAATTGAGTTGATTCGATAAAATAATGTAAAGAATAGAAATCTCTTTATATCTAAGCGTTAATCTATAACTTTTTGAAGATTAAAAGAATTTGTAGATATAAATAATTTTTAAAAGCATTAAACAAATTAGTTTCAAATTGGTTAAAATAATAATCAATTATTTTGAATATTGAAGATAAAAAAGAATATTATATTACTATTTTAAAACAATATAATAGTTTTTTCGTTGATTATATTGATTGGATAAATTATAATTTTTTGTTAAAAGAATCTTTCGCTATTCGAAAATCAGGATTATAACAATTATTCGGATCTAAATAACAAATAAAAAATAATAACACTATTCAATATTGTTCTTATAAAAAGAATCAAATAATTGATTTAGATCATTATTATAAACCGGATAAGTATTAAATAATTAAATTAACCTTTATAAGTAAATGTATTAATTAATTTATTCGATTTATTAATAAAAAGCAAATTAAAAAGATTAATAAACATATCAAAAACAAGAAATATAATAATCTTTGTAATATCTTATTCAAAAAAAAAATGGTTTTTTGGTACTTAAGCCAATCAATTTTATAGATTTTTATAAAAAAAAAATCTTTATAACATTATTTTTTGCATTATTGATTCGAATAAATGTATTAGCGCTTTTGCAACTTTTATAATCACTTTCATATATATATTAGCAAACTATACTTTGTTGAATAATTGTAATACTATATATATTGTTAATAATACAAACTTTTTGATAAACGAAAAATATGTTTTTAATGATATTTTGGATTATATCGAAACAAAATTATTAAGCTTACTAATAGTTGATTATAACGATAAAATAATTAAAAAATTTTGTTAAATAGAACAAATTTTATATTAATTCATATTACGCTTATTCTTGGTTTTTATACTAATTTTATATTCAAAACCTTTTTTCGTAATAAAAGTATTTGGTTTAATAGTTTTAACACTATTATCAAAATTAATGATCGGGAAAACAATATTATTATTGTTTAATACATTAGAAAATATAATCTTATCTTTTTATAATATAATATTTATTTGAATTATTTTGATAAATCTAATTTTTTTGTAAATATAAATATTATAATATTTATCAAAAACCAAAGAATTAATAAGCTTTTTTTTTCGATTATACGAAATAATAAAACTTCGAATAAAATTAAGCGATTTATAATATAAAAGATTAATACATTTTGGCAAAGAAACATTGAAATATTTAATTAGAATAGTTAAAAGAATACAAATCAAAAAAATCATTCAAATGAAATATATTGATTATTTATATATTTATGTTAAACAAGTTATTTTATATTCATTTAATAATTATTAATTATTTAAACTTTTTTATAAAGTTTAATGGGATTTGTTCGATTTTCTTTGTATTTATAACGAAGCGTTAGAAATATTAATGATCAAAAATATATATAATAAGAAGATCTCTACTTTTACATTAATCCAAAAGATATATAAAAAAGTTTCTGAAATTTTACAAAATTTTGTAATATAGATTTATTGCAAATATAATCTTTATATTATAATAATTAAACAAAACAATGATATATTTATAATAAAGATCAAAAGTAATATTGTATTCGAAAGATAGATTTTCAAAAAAAAAATAAAATTTGAACTTTTCTTATTCTTTATACATAAGCTTAACGGAAAAATAAAATGTGTAAAGCAAAAGATTATTACTAAGTAAATTAAAATATACACTTTAATTAGATTATTGAATAAAATATAGATAAAAGTTGTTTTTATTGTTATATATTTATATAATATTAATTTATTAAAAACAAAGGGTTAAAAATACCTTAATAAAATAATTAATTCTTAGTTTAAACAATATTACAAATAATATTTATTATTGTTATTATAAAAAATTATCAATAATCTTTGCTTTAATTGAAATAAGATATATAAATATAATTGTTGTGCATTTTTGTTAAATAAAGAAAAAAAAATTAAGATAAAGGTAAAATAGTATAAAATAAACCCGCAAATATATATTGGATATTTAATAAAATATATCCCTACTATAGCAATTTTCTATATCTGGATTCTTATGTTTAACAAAGTTATTATTATATAGAATATTAGATTCAATAAAAGATTTGTTTATAAAAACAATCTTTGTAACATGATTATTAATACTAGTATATTAATCCAAATAATCAAAGAGTTAATTGTTGATTTAAATATTTAGAAAATGGAATTGCTTAATAGTATTATTATAAAAAACATGGATAATAAATTTATTGAAGGATTTGTACAAAAAAAGCTTAAGATTATATGCACTTCTAATCAAAATCATAAATATTCAGAATCTTCGATTTTGAAGATGATTAAAGAAATTGAAAAAGATTAAAAGGGTTAAAAGAATTGAATAACAAAATCCTTGTTATTTACTTTAATTTATAATAATAAGTATAGCATTTTATTAAATCCCGATACAATTATAGAAATCAACGAATCATTGCTAATTCCGAATAAAGCAAGATTTCTATTAAAAGTATTTACAATAAAGAATGAAAGCTTGTTCGAAGTAATCAATTTATAAAAGGTTTGTATAAACTTTGATTATAAAGAATTAATAATTCTATCAAAACCATTATCAATGTTGAATAATAATCTAAAGGATAGTAAATCAAATAATTATTTGATTTTCGATAGCAAAAAGGAAAATACATTATTGCTCTTTATAAAGAAAAATATATTTAAAAGATTTTCTTCGTTATTTAAGTTTAATACTACTATTAAACAATTATATATTCTACAAATAAAGATTTTTAAACGTAATATTAATATTAAGAAATATAAGAAATTCGATATATTTAATAACGTTGATATAATCCTTGATTATATAAAGCATCAAATAACAAATTGTATTAAACGTTTTAATTGTTTGTATTAATAAACGAATGATTATTACAAAACCAATACTTTTATTAATATTGTAATTATTTAATCATATGGATTTAAAAATGAATTTTAACGATTAAATGATTTCCATAATACTTTCTAGCTTAATAAGAAAGAAGATGAGCTAAATGAATAAAATAGTATCACGCTAAGAGCACGAGGCACGTGATAATCACGTGTTTGTAGAACACTATAATCCCATGTGGGCCTCGGATCTTCCAGGAGTAGGTGTATAAGCATCTTATCTACTTTTCGATCAATTGGAGCTAAAAAGCTTCAAAGCACTAAGAGTTTGGTATATTATTAATTAAGCAAATTTCTAAGGTTAATATAAACGCTTTATGCGTTATTATATTAATGTAGTATTAGATTTTTTCAATTAATATATTAGTTTCTTTTAGGATCATTTAAATTTATAACTATTAGTATACTATAATATTAGAGATTATTATATTGTAGATCTATGATATTATAAATCATTATATTATAGATCCTTAAAATCTTAGAGTTAAATAATGATTATATAGAATTATGTGAATATAGGTATATTAGGAACAAATGGATTTTGTATTATAAGAGATAGATAATAATACAATTATTGTTTTATACTTATACTTTTATTTTTTTTTGATATCATTTTATTATATATTTGTAACTATTTTTTGTGATAGTTATGAGCCCGGTTTATATTCAAAATCTTTGCAATAATTATAATTCGAATATCGATATTATATAACTTCTTTTTTCCTTTTAATTTTTAATTATTTTTTATTATATTTCTATTATTTTTAATCATTCTTTTTATTATGTTAAAAGTTATTTTAAATAGTTGAGTGGATTGGTTCTTTTGGTATTTATTTTTTAAAAATGTTAACTATTTTAGGTATATCTGGAATAGTATAGATCCAGATTCTTTCAACTTTTTTAATCCTTTATTTTGTGATTGGTTGAGCATGGAACTACTTTAAGCTTTTAATATGTATTATATGATTTTTGAAAAAGATTGTAAACGTTAATATAAATATGTAATGAACTTGAAGGTTTATAATCGATACGTTAATTTTAATATCAAAATGGGTGAAGTATTTAAGCCTAAGCTTTTTGCAGATTCTATTCTTGCAATAATCAAAAATCTTTTATCGATTTATTTGCTTATAAAGAAAATCTATAGAATTTAGAAAAATGAGTATAATCAAAATTATAGCAACTTTTGTTATGTATTTGATTAAATTATATTAATCATTGATTTATTTTATATTTTGGAAATTTTCCAGAAAGCTATGTAAAACCGGATTTTGAAACAAATTATTGTTTAATTACAAATAAAGATTACTTTTATTAATTCAACAATTCTAAGGATTATTTAAACTAAATATATCGATTACTTGAATAATATATACAATAAACAAATTGATCCGGTTAAATAATATAAAAAATAAGAATCATTTTATGTCAAAGTATTAGTTTACAACTTTTTGGAGATCAAAGGAATTTGTGGATGTGAACAATTCTTGGAATCACTAAACAAACTTACGCCTAATTAGTTGGAACAATAATTAATTATTTTGAATATCGAAGATAAAAAAAAATGCTATATTACTATTTTAAAACAATATAATAATCTTTTTGTTAATTATATAAATTATATAGCTTGTAACCCCTTACCAAAAAGATCTTTCTTTATTTTTAGATTTGCATTTCAATAAGCCATTAAATTTAAAAAAGCCAAAAACGTTATTCAGCATTGTCTTTATAAAAATAATTAATCAATCGGATATAATCATTGTTTTAAATCAAAAAAATGCCGAATTATTAAACTAGTTTTTATTGGTAAATGTATTGAACAATCCATTCAAGCTATTTTTGAAAAGCAAATTAAAAAGATTAATAAATGTATCAAAAAGAAAAGATTTAACAATTTTTAAAGCGTTCTATTTAAGAAGAATTGAATTATTAGTATTTAAACCAATTAACTTTATGGATTTTTACAAAAAAAAAATCTTTACAATACTACCTTTTGTATTATCGATTTGAACAAATATATTAATACTTTTGTTATATCTATAATCACTTTTATATATATATTAACAAACTATATTTTATTAAATAACTATAGTATTATACACATTATCAACAATACTAGTTTTTTAATAAACGGAAAATATGTTTTTAACGATATTTTGGATTATATCAAAACAAAATTATTAAGCTTGCTAGTGATTAATTATAACAAAAAAGTAATCAAAGGAATTTTATTAAATAATGTAAATCTTATATTAACTAATATTACGTTTGTTTTTGGTTTTTATATTAATCTTATATTCGAGATTTTATTTTGTAACAAAAATGTTTGGTTTAATGGATTTAATGTTATTATTAAAATCGACAATTAAGTTAATAATATTATTATTGCTTAATGTATTAAAAAGTATAATTTTATCTTTTTAAAATATAATATTTGTTTTAATTATTTTAATAAATTTAATTTTCTTATAAATATAAATATTATAATACTTATCGAAAACCAAAAAATCAATAAGCATTTTCTTTAAATATATAAAACAATAAAACCTTGATTAAAATCAAGCGATTTATAATATGAAAGATTAAAGCATTTTGGCAAAAAAGTATTGGAATATTTAGTTAAAATGGTTAAAAAAGTATAAATTAAAAGAATCATTCAAATGAAATATATTGATTGTTTATATATATACGCTAAACAGATTGTTTTACATTCACCTAATAATTATTAATTATTTAAACCTTTTTATAAGATTCAATAGAATTTGTTTAATTTTCTTTATACTTATAACGGAATATTATAATTGCTAATAATTAAGGATATGTATAATAAAAAGATCTTTACTTTTATATTAATTCAAAAAACGTATAACAAGGTTTTTGAAGTTTTAAAAAACTTTATTGTATAAATCTACTACAAGTATAATCTTTATATTGTAATAATCAAGCAAAACAATAATACATTCGTAATAAAAATCAAAAGTAATACTATATTTAAGAAATAAATCTTTAAAAAAAGTATAGAACTTGAACTCTTCCCTTCCTTTACATATGAATCTAACAAAGAAATAAAACGTGTAGAATAAGAAATCATTATTAAACAAATTAAAATATGTATTTTAATTAGATTGCTGGATAAGATATAAATAAAAATCGCTTTTGTCGCTATATATTTATATAACATTAGTTCATTAAAAACAAAAAATTGAAAATGCTTTAACGAAATAATTGATTCCTGGTTCAAACAATATTATAAATAATATTTACTATTATTATTACAAAAGATCATTAACAATCTTTGTTCCAATTGAAATGCGATATATAAGTATAATTGTTGTACATACTCTTTGAATAAAAAAAGAAAAGCTAGGATTAAAATAAAATAGTATAAAATTAACCCGCAAATATATATTAGATATTTAATCGAATATATTCTTGCTATAGCAATCTTTTGTATTTAAATCCTTATATTCGATAAAGTTATTATTATACAAAATATCAAATTTGATAAAAGATTTGTTTATAAAAACGATTTTTGTAACAAAATTGTTAATGCTATACCAATCCAAATAATTAAGGATTTGGTTATTGAACTGGATATTCAATAAATGGAATCGTCGAATAATATTATTTTAAAGAATGTAAATAATGAACTTATTGAAAAACTTATACAAAAAGAATTTGAGATTATACATACTCCTGGTTTTAATTATAAAAAACGTTTTAGATCTTCGATCTCAAAGGTAATTGAAAATCAAAAAGATCAAAAAAATTTGATAACAAAATCTTTGTTATTTACCTCAATTTATAATAATGAATATAGTACCTTGTTAAATCCTAATACAATTATAGAAATTAATGAGTTAACGCCGATTTCTAATGAACTAAAATCCTTATTGATTGTATTTACAACAAAAAATAAAAACTCGTTCAAAATAATTAATTTATAAAAAGCTTATATAGACTCTGATTATAAAAAATCAGCAATTCCATCAAAACTATTAATATCAACGTTAGATAATATTCTCGAAAACAATAAATTGAATAATCATTCGATTCTTAATAACAAAAAAAAAGATATAATATTGCCTTCTATAAAAAAGAATATATTTAAAAGATTTTCTTTGCCATTTATATCTAACAAAGCTATTAAACGACTATGTACTCTACAAATAAAGATTCCTAAGCTTAACATCAATATTAAAAAGTATACTAAATTCGATGCGTTTAACAATATTGATATAGTCCCCGATTATATAAAGTATTAAACAATAAACCATATTAAACATTCAAATTGTTTGCGTCAATAAGCAAATGGTCATTATAAAACTAATACCTTTATTGATACAATGATTGCTCAATCATACGGATTTAGAAATAGACTTTAACGATTAAATAAGTTCTATAATACTTTCTGGTTTAATAAACAAAAGGATAAACTAAATAAACAAAATAATAAGTTCATTATTATATATAACATAGTAACTACTGCAATAAAATATAAACCGATAATTACGCTTTTGATTCAATCCAAAATTACAAATCTTTTATAAATACTAAAATCAACAGCATTATTACTATTGAGGTTCTTTCATAATCTTAGAACTTATATATTTGAATATTGATTCAAAATGGATTGTGATTGCGAAATTAAAGCATTATAAAATCAAGGCATTTGGTAAGAAATTGAAATAATATCAACTAAATCAAAGCTTATTTTACTTCAATAAGTATTTATTTATAAAAATAATCAAAACAGTTATATTAATCATTACAGATCACAATTAATGGTTAGAGGAGATTTTCAAGATATAGCAACAATCAAATCGATTTACGCAATTACATTTGCTGTATGGTCCTTTTGTATAATAATAATAACGATAACAAAGAATGATTTTAAAACGAAACAATATAACATTGTAAATACTTTCGTTAATGTATTTCGAGATCCCATTAGAAATCCAATTATATATTATATATTAGATAAGTATAAAATATTTAGTAAATCCATTATTTTCAATCGTACATTGTATAGTTTAAAAAACTCCCCTGCATTTTAGTATAAAAAGTTCATAAGTATATTTATTAGCCTAAAAATGGTAAAGTGCAAAAAAAAGCCTTGCATTTTTATATCTCCTGATTTCCATATATTCATTCTATTCTTTGTTAACAATATTTAAATGATCTATTACAAAAAGTATAAATATCAAAAGAATCAAATAGTTAATAAAATCAAAGCTAAATATAAATTTAAAGATTTCGATAATATTTAATAATTTTTAGGGATTCGAATCATTAAAGATCGATAACTTAAAAAATTATAGTTAATATATGATATCTATATCAATAAGATTGCTTATAAATTTGGTTTTACAAAAGAAAAAGCAATTACACTATTTTTAATCATAGTATTCGAAAAGAATAAGGATATAATTCTTTTTTTTAAAGTAAAGAAATATTAAGAAAAAGTTGGATCAATCTTATATTCAACTATAACAATTAAAGCCAATTCAATATTTCTTTCCTTTAAACTAAACGAATATAACATTAACCCTTTAAAGGATCACCTTATAACAACAAATCATTATATCGTATACTTATACGGATCTCGATACTTCTCTATTTGCTATAAGGATAATTATATACCTCAAATGATAACCTTTTCAAATGCTTCTTTTGCAAATGATGTAATTACTTGGAGATCCTTTTAAGACTATATAATTATATTGTATAGCGATGTTATTGTATAGAAAACTATAAGATAAAACATAATTATTACTTTGATTACAAAGATAGAACTTTTAAATATGGAAAAATCAACCAAAAAAGCAATAGTAATATTAAAGCTTCTAAAGAAAATCAAAATATTAATAAAAAAACCTATTAATATCTTTTACAATAATATTTAAACGATTCGATTGATAATTAATAAAAATAAAAGAATCTCTACTAAACTTAAGTATATAAATATTCAGAATATATGGCTTTGTCAAAAATACGCTAATAAACGATTCTTGATCACATATTTACCAATTATCGATATGTTGATAGATGGGCTTACTAAAAATTTCACTAAGCAAAAGTTTAAATACTTTATTAAACTAATCAATATGTAAAACACTAAAGATCGAATTACAAAGATTATCGAATAATTGATAATTATGTGGTATTTAAACAAAATTAATATTATTATAGTATTCTTTCTATACTCTATTACACCAATCCCTACTCTTTACTTTTATCCTAAAAAAGTTTATTTTTAAGCAATTTTTTTATTATCACTATTACCCATTTTCTTTTTTTTCTTTTTTTTTTTTATCTTTACTATTGCAAAATAGTTTTTCGAAGTATACCCGTTTTTAAAAAAATCTGTTTTTAATGTAGATATACCCTATATCGATTTCGAAATCATCCAAAGCTTAATGTATTTCAGAATGCTTCGAAAAGCAGCCCGGAAACGCTTTACTTCCTATAATTACATAATTAGCGATCATAATATAAAGCGAAGAGAAGGTATTATACCTTTTCATCATTACTGGCCTTCGCAATTAAGAAATTATTTGTTATTATATGCAAATGTGCCGGCAAAGGTTGATATACATATATAAAGCATCGATAATATTAAACTTTTTAAAAATCCACGTTTTTATAATAAATCCTATCTTTTTGTTTAACAATT
This sequence comes from Monilinia aucupariae, assembly GCA_002162555.1. Classification (NCBI taxonomy): domain Eukaryota; kingdom Fungi; phylum Ascomycota; class Leotiomycetes; order Helotiales; family Sclerotiniaceae; genus Monilinia; species Monilinia aucupariae. The sequence continues at coordinate 112,884 of NGKF01000030.1, read as the reverse complement.
AACGATTTTATACATTGTATGCATAGATAGGGATTTTTTGGCTTTTTAAACCAAATCTTCTTAACAAGAATACAAAAAACTATTGTGAAAGGAGTAATAGAAGTGGAAGATACTATTCTAAATCCCTTATTGCCCGATTCACCATCTTATTCAACCTTTGTAAAATTAGAACCAAAATCCCCACCAAAATCCTATGAAATGTAAATGATATATTGCTAAAATGATTATAATATTTATTTTACGACGGAACAAAAAATTTTTATCCTCATCCTCATTTTAATCCTTATCCTTATCCTTATTGTTACCTTTGTTAAAGAAATCGATTTGGAAGGGACGGGAAAGGAGGAAATCGGAGGAGTGGGGAGAGAAGGAATAGAAAAGTAAAGAGCAACAATAAAAGCGATGGGGAAGGGGAACGAGGATGCGAAAGAGATGTCCTAAGGACAACCCAAGAAGATTAAAAAAAAAAACAAAAAAAGAAAAAGGAGAAAAAGAAGCAAAAAGAATAAAAAAAGCAAAAGAAAAAAAAAAAAAGGGAGAAGAAACGCAGTGGCAAAAGATAATTAAAGTTTCTTAAATACAGAAAAGGTTTTTGGCCTGGGAATTGTAAACATAATGAAGCATATTGATATTGATATTATTAATATTATTATTATTGGTATTGTTGTTAATATTGTTGCTGTTGTTTTTGATAGTTTAAGGAATCGAAAAATTAAAGGATCAGAGTTACAATTAAATATTTATGCGATAAAAATCACAATAAAACAATAATACGCTACAAAACAATCAAATACAACAAATATATAGTGAATGCCCTTAACCATGGTTATCATTGTCTATAAAATCGATAATCCAGGTATTCATAAAATTATATAGAATTACTTATTTATACAATTATTTGTAAGGAAATTGCATATATATCATTAGATTAGTTTTCGTTTATTTGTTTATATTAACAAAGGATTACGCGAATAACGTATAATTGTAAATTTATTTATTTTGTTTGCTTTATAGTTAGATTATATGTTGTATATATAATCTGGGGAATATGTTACACTAAAAATATAAAGCATATAATAATTATATATTTGTAAAACACTATAATCCTATGTAAACCTTGGATCTTCTAGAAGTAGGCGTATAAACACCTTATTCATTTTTCGATTAACCGGAGCTAAAAAACTTCGAAGTACCAAAAGCTTAGCATACTATTAATTAAGCAAATTTCCAAGGTTAATATAAACGCTTTATATATTATCATACTAATGTAGTATTGGATTTTCTTAATTAGTATATTAATCTCTTTTAGGATTATTTAAACCTATAATTACTAATATATTATAATATCAGAGATTATTATATTGTAGATCTATAATATTATAAATCATTATACTATAGATCCTTAAGATTTCAAAATTAGATAATGATTATGTGAAATCACATGAATATAGATATATTAGGAACAAATGGATCTTATATTATAAAAAATAAACAACAATATAATCACTATTTTATACCTATACCTTTATCCCTTCCTGATATTACTTCATTATATATTCGTAGCTATCCTCCGTGATAAATAGTAAGTTTATCATTATATATAACATAATAATTGCCGTAATAAAATATAAACCGATAATCATATCTTTAATTCAACTCAAGATCACAGATTTTCCACGAATATTAAAATCAATAATATTATTATTATCAAAATTCTTTTATAATTTTAAAACTTATATATTCAGATATTGGTTTAAAATAAAATATAATTGCGAAATTAAAGCATTGTAAGATTACAGTATTTAATAAGAAATTGAAACAATATCGATTAAATTAAAGCTTATTTCATTTTAATAAATATTTATTTATAAAAATGATTAAAGCGGTTATATAGATCGTTATAGATTACAATTAATAATTAAAAAAGATCTTTAGAATATAACAACAATTGAATCAATCTATATTACTATGCTTGTTATACGATCTTTTTGTATAATAATGGCGATGATAGTAAAGAATAATCTTGAGATAAAGCAATATAATATTATAAATATCTTTGTTAATGTGTTTCAAAATTTTATTGGGAATCCAATTATATATCATATATCAAATAAATATAAAGTACTTGATAAATCCATTACTTTTAATTATACGTTATGTAGCTTAAAAAACTCTTTTATATTATAATATAAAGAGTTTATAAACATATTCATTAGCTTTAAAATAATAAAATACAAAGAAAAGCTTTGTATTTTTATATCCTTTAATTACTATATATTCATTTTGTTTTTTATCAACAATATCCAGATAATTTATTACAAAAAGTATAAACGTTAAAAAAATTAAATAATTAATGGAATCAAAACTAAATATAAGTTTAAAAATCTCGATAATATTTAATTGTTTCTAGGAATTCGAATGATTAAAGATCAATAATTTAAGAAATTGTAATTAATACATAATACCTATATTGATAAAATCGTTCACAAATTTGGTTTTACAAAAAGAAAAGCAATTATACTATTTTCAATTATAATATTTGAAAAGAATAAAAATATAACTTCTTTTTCAAAAGTAAAAAAATATCAAGAAAAAATCAAATCAATTTTGTATTCGATTATAACACTTAAAATCAATTCAATTTTCTTTTCCTTCAAATTAAACGAATATAATATTAACCCTTTAAAAGATCATTATAAAATAATTAATCATTATATTATATTCTTATACAAATCGCAATACTTTTCTATTTATTATAAAAATAATTATATTCTTTAAATGATAACCTTTTCAAATACTTTCTTTGCAAATAATATAGTTATATAAAGATTTTTTTAAAGCTATATAATCATATTGTATAATAGTATTATTGTATAGAAAGCTACAAAGCAAAATACAATTATTATTTCGATTATAAAGGTAAAACTTTTAAGTGTGGAAAAATTAATTAAAAAAGCAATAGCAATATTGAAGCTTTTAAAGAAAATCAAAGTATTAATAAAAAAGCTTATTAATATCTTTTGCAACAATATTTAAACGATTCGATTAATAATTAATGAAAATAAAAAGATCTCTATTAAACTTAGATATATAAATATTTAGAATATGTGGTTTCATTAAAAATACGCTAAAAAGCGATTTTTGATTATATATTTACTAATTGTTGATATACTAACAAATAGGTTCATTAAAAATTTTATTTAACAAAAGTTTAAATATTTTATTAAATTGATCAATATACAAAACGCTAAGAATCGAATTATAAAGATTATCAAATAATCATATATCATATATCATTTAGATTATGATCAGCGTAATCATCAAAAAATTAATATTACAATATTTCTTCAATCCTTTACTACTTCAATCCCTATTTTTTATCCCTATTCAAAGAAAGCTCATCTTTGAATAACCTTTCCATTATTATTATCATTTATTTTTTTTCTTTTTTTTTCTTTTTCATCTTTGTTATTGCAAAGTAATCCTTCGAAGTATACCCGTTTTTAAAGGAATCTACTTTTAATGTAGATTTACTCTACGTCAATTCCGAATTTATCCAAAGATCGATATACTTCAAAATGTTTCGAAAAACGATTTGGAAACGCTTTACTTTCTATTTCTATATAGTTAACAATTACAATATATAATAAAAAAGGAATATTATACTTTTTCGTTATTATTAACTTTTGTAATTAAAAAATCATTTGTTATTATATGCAAATATACTAATAAAAGTTAATATATATATATAAAATATCGATAATATTAAGCTTTTTGGAAATCCGTATTTTTATAACAAACTTTATCTTTTTGTTTAACGATCAACGATTTTATATATTATATATATAAATAAGGATTTCTTAGCTTTTTAAATCGAATCTTTTTGATAAAGATACAAAAAGCCAAGGTAAGAAAAAAAACGAAAATAATAAAGATTATTTTAAACTCTTTATTATTTAATTTACTATTTTATTCCATTTTTAAAAAATTAAAACTAAAATCTTTATTAAAATCCTATGAATTATAAATAATATATTGCTAAAATAATTATAATGCTTATCTTTAAACAAAATAAAGAATCTTTATTTTTATTTTTATTTTCATTTTGTTTTTTAACTTTATCTAAATCTTTGTTTTTATTTTTACTAAAGAGATTAGTTTAAAAAATTCAAAAAAGAAAGCAATTGAAAAAATGAAAAGAAAAAAAACGAAAAGAAAAAAGGCAAAAGAAGTAGCGATTAGGAAAAGGAATAGGGGTGCGAAGAGAGTGTTCCGGGGACAACTTTGGTAGCGTTGAAAAAGGAGAAGGAAAAGGAAGAGAAAAAGAAAAAGAAGAAACAAAAGAAGAAAGAATAAAAGAAGAAGAAAAAGAAAGATCGTTGCAACGGCGGAAGGCGGCCAATGCTTTCCGAGCATAGGAAAAATTCCCGGTTTGAGAGTTGCGAATATGATAAAGCATATTGATATTAATATTATTATTATTGTTAGTATTATTATTGTTGTTGTTGTTGCTATTGTTTTTAATAATTTAAAGAATTAAAGAATTAAAGAATCAAAGCTATTATTATATAATTATACAATAGAAATTATAACAAAACAATAATACGCTATAAAACGATCAAATATAACAAATATATAATAAATACTTTTAATTATAATCATTATCGTTTATAAGATTAATGATTCAAATATTCATAGAATTATATAAAATTACAAATTTATACAACTATTTGCAAAGAAATTGCATATATATTATTAGTTTATTTTTTATTTGTTTGTTTATATTAATAACAAAGTATTACACGAATAACGTATAATTATAGATTTATTTATTTTGTTTGCTTTATAATTAGATTATATACTGCGTACATAATTTGAGGGATATATCACGCTAAAAGCGTGAAATACATAAAAAGCATATATTTGTTAAACATCATGCTCTTATATATTCCTTGGATTTATTAACAATAGATGCACAAATACATTAATCGCTTTTGATCTACCGGGTATACAAGCATATTAACCGCTTTTGGTCTACCGGAGTTTGAAATACCGAAGCGCTAATCGAACATATTAATCGCTTTTTGACCTACCGGAACTAAAAGCACTAAAGCGCTAACCAAATATATTAATCGCTTTTTGATTTATTGGAGTTAAAAACACCGGAGCACTAACCAAGCATATTAATCGCTCTTTGACCTACCAGAGCTAAAAGCATCGAAACGTCAACCAAGCTTGATATATTGATTAATTAAACAAGTATATTAAATTAAACTTGCTTTATAGTATTATAATCTTTACTAAAAGCATTTAAACCTGTAATTACTATTATATTATAATTTATACTAATATTATAACTTATAATACTATAGATCCTTATGATTACAAAGTTATATAATGATCACATATGATCATGTATATATAATATATAAAAAACGAATGGATCTTATATTTAGAAAGATAAACAATATTATAATCATTACTTTATACCTATACCTTAATCCCTTCTTGATATCACTTCATCATATTTGTAGCTATTCTCCGTGATAATTTCTTTGAAGTTTTATTTCGATAAACTTTAAACAAAAACAAAATGTAGGATCTAAGCAATAAGAATAATAAACCTAATCCAAAACGTATGCGATAAAATTAAAAAAACAATTCGAAAGTATAAAAGGAAAGCAATAAACCTTTTTATTTTTAGTATATTTAAATACAAATAAACTATAAAAAGTATAGGAATCAAAAAAGTTTCGATTTATCAAAACTATAGTTTAATAATTGATAAATAAATACTTTTTATACTATTCGCAATCGATAAAATTATATAGAAAATCCAAAACGATTAGTTGAAAAAATAGCAAAACGTAAAGAACAAATATACCAGACAAAAAACATTGATTTATTGTAACTATAGAATCAAAAAGGTTAAAATAACAATATATAATAAAATATCAAAAAAAGTTTTATTAATAGCTTTAACAATTAAAACAAAGAAAATTGGTTTAAAAGATTTCCTTTACAATTACAAAGTCTTTAATATTATTTTGAAGTATAATCGTTATAAATAGAAAAAATAAATAATAGAATATATACTATTTAAATACTTAGTTTTCGAAATATAATATATAAACCTTTAATAGGTTATATATACTTTTTTTGTTAAATATTTAATTTAGAATAGTTTGGTATTTAAAATAATAATAATATAACTAATAAAAACTGGTTTTTTATTACAATATAAATTATCCCTAAAAATATCAATTAATAATATCTAAAATACTATTAGATTATTAAACGAGAAACCATTATATACTCTACAAATTGTTTTAAAACTTATTCAATTTAATAAATCAATTTTCTATATGTTATCGAAAAAATTAGCAATAACCTTTATATTTTTAATATTATTTTCAACTTTATTAACAAAGTTATATTATACACATTAAAAAGTTTATTATAAAGGGTTCAACAATATATTTAAACTTTATACAAATTCAAAAAAGTAATAAAATTAAAAGCAATCGATTTAAAAACTTTTATTTATTAAACCCGAATAGTTTTTATATCAATAATACTTTTTTCGCATTGCACTTTTGTAATCGCAATAATAAAATCCAATATAACTATAAAAAAAGTGCAATATTACTTTAATATAAACATTAAGAAACGAATCTTTTTATTATTAATTTAAAACATTTTCTTAAAATAATATACTTTATACTCGATAATAAAAAACTTTAGATTTTAATTATTATAATACGCAAAAGTAATAGCATTCTTCGTTTCGTTTATAATATATATATTAGCGATAAACAAAACGCTTTATATAATTTTTATATATTCAATAAAGATTTATAGATATATTTATTAGTAAAAAAACATGAAAAAGTAAGCAATTGAAATTTTTGAAAATAAGACCCAATTCGCATCAGATTATCATCAAAATACTCTTCGAATCCTCTTTATAAAATCAATTCATCTAGACTCAAAATAGCAATCTCGTTAACGCTAGATCTAGATTTTTGTTAGATTATAATATTCGAAAGCAAACTAAACAAACTTTGTTTATTTATTAATAAACCTTTTATTACAATATCTTATATAATTATTATTTGAATAATATTAATACTTTTAAAAACAATCGATAACTTTATAAAAAATCAATATACTTTGTTAAAAACGATTTATAATTATAAAAAAAAACTCTTTAATATTTGAATTATTCTTTTTAAAGAAAAATATAGTATATTATTATAAACTCAAATAATAAATCGATTCGAAAAAATAAAGCGAAAGTTTCAAAAAACTTCGAAACAAAAATTATAAACAAAGATTGTTTCGCTAAAGAATATCTTAACAATTGTATAATATACTAATATATAAAACTTAATTTATAAATCTATATTAATTTATAATTCTAATAGCTATAAAATCCAAATCGATTTAATAAAAGTTAAAACTTTAAAAAAAAAATAAACAAAGAATTTATTATTCGAATCAATTTTGTTATTTCTACAATTCAAACGATAAGTATATATAGAATAACAAACATTAGATTTATAATCATTATAAAAACTAAAAAAAGATACAATGTAATTGTAAACAATTCGAAATAACTTTATTACTTTTTCTTTAATACCAAAACTAAAAGATCGATTTATTAAATTATAATATATAATATTCGTATAAATATAATTAGTAAAGATAAAGAGAATCTTTTGCAATGAAAATTCATTTTACAATTAAAGGTTGATAATACAAAACTAAACTTGAAAATCGATCATTTGTTTTGATTAATTCGATATAACGCAAAAAAAAAAAGATATTATTTTTAATGTTGGTTTTAACCTTTTCGAAAATGATTAATGCGGTATTAATAAACAATTTATTTTATAAATCCCAATAGTATAAAACGAATTTGTATAATATCATTTACGTTTTTAATAAATACTATAATTATCAAAAACTAAATTATTATAGATTTCAATTATATACAAAGAAAATAGTATATAGCAATTGTATAAAAGATTATCGAATAGATATATATTTAAAGAAAAGCTTTAAATACAAAAAAGAATGGAAATACGCTAATTGCAAAAGCAATTATTATATATAGAATAGGTTTAATTATCGAAAACTAAACAATAAATTTATTTAAATAAAAAAAATAGCATTATATATATCAAATAGATTTGCAATAGAAAAAAGCAAACAATTATTTTTCGCAAATCTATTTTTTTTTAACTTTATCTTTTTCGCTTTATAAAATACTTTAAATAAAAAAAGAAAGATAATAAAAAGAATGCTTTTTTGCTTGACTTTATATTAAACAAAATTAACTTCAATATTTAATATTTAATCTTTTTAATTGAAAGTAATCATTAACATCTTTAATATTTAAATATTTATTTTTAATATTTAAAAATCTATATTCGCTTTTTAAACAATAACAATGTTGTTATATATACTATAAAGAAACGCTACAATAATACTCGGGATTAATAAATTATAATAAAGAATTTATAATACTATAATACAATATTAATAAACAAAAAACAATTATAATAATCTTTTTTAACGATTCAAAAATAATACAATACTAAATTATAGCAATTCAAAAATTGTAAATAAACAAATTTAACCAAAGTATTTATAATAATAATAAAAACTAGCATTTTATATATAAACAACAAAAAAGTACAAAAGTAATTATATTTGTTAACAAAAAACTCGATATTAAAGATTGGATCTTTATTATACTTATATTGGATTGATACATTTTTACAATCCGAATAAGCAATCCAAGTTAAGAGATACTTATCCAAATTATTAATATTTATAATCCGATCCCAAACTTATACTATAAAATTACCAAACTATTTACCTTATTAATTATAAAAACTAAACTAAATAATTAGAATATTTAATATATTGTTTTAAAAGATTTCAATCTATATTATTTGTTATAAAAAGGAATTGCAAAACAAACATTAAAAGAATATTTTATTACTTTAATTAATATAATACAACAGGCCAATATTGTTTTAATTATATCGAAAGTATTTAAGATATAGAATAAAAAAACCTTTTTCTTTATTATCGATTTTATATAAATATTATATAGCTTAAAATATTTATTAATAAATTGCGAAGTTATAAAAGAATTAGACTTTGGTTTAAATCATTTTTCGATTTAAATAAAACTTAATCTAATTTTCAAAACGTTCAAAATCTTATATAAATAGTAATAGAAAAAAATGATAAAAAAAGATTTTTATAATACTTTTTATTGCAATATTTTAAATAATCTATTTATATTTGGAAATAAATAAAATATAGATTTTTTTTTAAACAAAATTCTTTATTGTATAACCAAATCGATCAATAATACAATTTTTAAATTTAAAGTAACGATTTATAGTAAATTATATTAGATACTTTAATACTTCGTTTTTGTTAAAAAAACGCGATTACTAAAACGAGAATTGTTAATTATCGATTTATTAATAATTTGTACGAAATATAATAAAGTTTGTAAAACAAAAAAAAGATTAATAAACAAAAAAATAATAATTCATTTTCGAAAATAATTAATAGAGGCGATATATATGCAAAAAGAAATCTAAGATGTAAAAAGATAAGCAAAAAATAAAAGTTATTTTTTTAAACAAATATTATAATTTCTAAACTTTAAAATAAATGATAATTGGATTACAATAAAAAAAGAAAAAGTTTTAACATTTGTAAACCATTTCTTTGTATCTTTATTATATATTGATTTAATAGATATTATTGATTATAATATAGAGAAAAAAAGATATTCGCAATTGTTAAACAAAGAATGGAAAATTGATAAGGATAATATACGCTTTGCAATATTAAAACTATTGAATCATAAAGTCCTCAACCTATTTAAATTCATTAATTTCGCAATTAAAAAATTATTCAAAGTTTTCAATCTTTATTTTATACATTTATTTAAAGGATATATTGAGTTAGGCTATTTCTTTAAATACTTTAAACAAACATATATTATTATAATTTTAAAGCTAAACAAAAATAAATTGTTAATAAGATTATATTATTCAATAATCTTTTTAGATATTTTTAACAAATTGTTAAAGAAATTAATTATTAACAAAATCTTATATATAGTAAAAGCTAATGAATTTCTTTTTATTTATTAAATAAAAGCAAAATTGATACAGGATATTATTATAGTATTGAAATTAATTATTGAATAAATATATATATTTTAGAAATCTTTTTCAAATCAAATAATTAATCTTTTAAGTTTCGATATAATAGATATATTCGATAACATTTTCTATTCGCAACTATTATATATCCTACGCTAAAAATGTATATTTAAATACTTGATCGATATAATAACTAGTTTTCTCATCAATAAATATAATAACGTACAAATAGATAATTATATAAATCTATAATAGTTAATATATAATAAAATCCTATAGAAATCATTATTAAACTCGATTCTTTTTTTGTTTTACAATAACAAATTAATCGAAATCTGCTCTAAAATATATTAAAGAAATAGTATAATTGGGTTTATAGATAATATTAATATTTTAGTGTAGAGCATTATTACTACAAACATTTGCCAAATCCTACAATGTATATACAACAAATACTAGGATTAAGCGAAGCGATATAGAGTCAAATTTGCCCTAAAGAAATATTAGTTTTTATATTTTATTAAGAACTTTAAACGATATAATCTTACAACCTCGATCGTTTTCGATATTATTATGATTAATCTATACACTAGTATTAAAATGTTAAACTTTTAAATCAATAAATAATTAAAATGATAAGAATATATAAAAAAAATTAAATATAAACTAATAATTCAAATATTAGCTTTAATACGAACAATATTTTTTATATAAGGAATGAATTTATATAATACTCGATAAGTTTATAAAACAATAGTAATATTGGTTATTATTTACATTTCAATTGTATAGTATATACTGAATAAAATAAAAGAGATAAAGAAAAACATTATTTTAAAACTTCAAAAACAACAAAATGCTTTTTTTTGATTAGTTTGCAAAAACTTTAAAACCATCTTTATATTAATCCTCTATACAAAAACGATGTACATCTTTTTGAAGCTTTACCTCAATAAATTCCAAATAAAAATAAAATGTAGGATTCAAATAATAGAAATAATAAACCTAATTCAAAATGTATACAATAAGATTAAAAAAATAACTCGAAAATGTAAAAAAAGAATAATAAATCTTTTTACTTTTAATATATTTAAATACAAATAAATTATAAAAAGTATAAGGATCAAAAAAGTTTCGATTTATCAAAACCATAATTCGATAGTCGATAAACAAATACTTTTTGTATTATTCGCGATCGATAAGATTATATAAAAAACCCAAAACGATTAATTGAAAAAATAATAAAACATTAAAAACAAATATATTGAATAGAAAATATTAATCTATTGCAATTATAGAATCAAAAAAATTAAAATAGCAATATATAATGAAATGCTAAAAAGGGTTTTATTAATAATTTTAGCGATTAAAATAAAGAAAATTGGTTTAAAAGATTTTCTTTATAATTATAAAGTCTTTAGTATTACTATCGGAACACGTGAATAGGATCCTGATATGTATCGGGCAATGCCGTAGGCATTGTACGATACATGCAAAGAAGATATAAAATATCTATTATACACTAAAAGAGTTTTCATCCCCTTTTCTATTTTGAGCAAAAGGGCAGGAAATGAGTTAATATACAATTTCCTTTATAATTAGATATACCCTTTTTCCTTTGTACAAAGAAAAAAGGATATACATTTTAATTCAATACAATACTTTTCATACCATACATTTTGTGCTCAATACAACCGTAGGCCTACAGTGTAAACCCAACAATTACTTTAAAATGTAATTGTTATAAATGAAAAAGATAAACAATAGAATCTATACTATTTAAATATTTAGTTTTCGAAATATAATATATAGATTTACAATATAATATATATATTTCCTTTGTTAAACATTTGGTTTAAAATAGTTCGGCATTTAAAGCAACAACAATATAGCTAATAAAAACTAGCTTTTTATTATAGTATAAATTATCTTTAAAAGTATTAATTAATAATATCTAAAATACTATTAAATTATTCAATAGAAAATTATTATATATTTTACAAACTATTTAAAAATCTATCCTATTTAATAAATTAATCTTTTATATATTATCGAAAAAATTTGCAATAATTTTTGCATTTTCGATATTATTGTTAACTTTATTAACAAAGTTATACTATATACATTAAAAAGCTTATTATATAAAGTTTGGTAATATACTTAAGCTTTGTATAAATCCAAAAAAGTGATAAAACTAAAAGCAATCGATTTAAAAGCTTTTGTTTATTGAATCTAAATAACTTCGATATTAATAATATCTTTTTTGTATTATATTTTAATAATTATAACGATTATATTTGTTATAGTTATGAAAAGGATATAATATTGCTTTGAAGCAAATATTAAAAAAGCAATCTTTTTATTAATTGTTTAAAGTATCTTTTTACAACATTTAATTTTAAATTCTGCAATAAAAAACTTTAGATTCTATTTATTATAATATACAAAGATAATGATATTTTTCGCTTCGCTTATAATATAAGCATTAATAATAAATAAAGCGTTTTGTACAATTTTTATATATTTAATAAAGATTTACAAATATATATATTAATTTTGGCTTTGATAAAGGTATAAAAAGGGTATATTTACATTTTAATAAAAAGCTTTATTTTTGCAATAACATTTATACTTTCTATATTAACGAATACAAATCAAGTTTGGCTTTATAGCAAAGTTGTATAAATATTTAATACAATATTTTCGAAATAAGATTTTAAAAGGATCTTGAAAATATATCGAAAGTTTATTGCAAAGTTTATTTTTCTTGGAGAATATTGTAATAAAATTGTGATAAGATTTGATAATTAATTTAAAAGAATGAGAGAAAAATTTATTGATTTAAAAGTAAAACGAATCTTTAATTATATAGCTTTTGAAAGAAAAAAAAAGAAAATATTAAACAAAAAATCATTTAACAAAAGTAAAGCTATTTATAAAAAAACGCAAATAAAAAACAAAAAAATGAATAGCAAAACAATAAATAGATGTATTTTTATAGAAAAACTTTTATAAAAAGTACAAAGGATATAGAAAAAGTACGAAAAAGAAAAGATTTATTTTTAAATCCAAATTAAAAGAAGAAAATATATCTTTTGATTTGTAATAATTATATAATTCGATATATTAATTTTAATTAATAAAACAGAATAGAATATCTTTAATTTGTTGATATTATAAGTTATTAGTGTTTGATAGAACAGATAATAACTATAAGCATCTTGAAGATTTTTCAAAGGATAAAAGATTGTTTTGTAAAAGCTTTTTCTACTTTTTCTTTATAAAACATTTATTATTGTATATATTATAAGCAAATCGCATGATTAGCGTAGCTATAGCTATAGATAGAT